>PVJS01002185.1:0-70392 GCA_004027185.1 Glis glis
CCTCTCCCTGTCTCTCTCTCTCTCTCTCTCTCTCTCTCTCTCTCTCTACTTAGTGAGGCCCTCCGCAACTTCGTGAGACCTGGTCTCAAAATAAAGTATAAAAAATAGGGCCGGGGGCATACGGTCTCAAAATAAAGTATAAAAAATAGGGTCGGGGGCGTAGCGCGGAGGTAGAACGCCCCTGCGTTCAATCCCCGGTACCGGAAAAAAAAAAAATTGTCAGATGTGCTTTGTAAAAGTGTGGATACCTGAGCCCATCTTCAGACTCGAAGAATCTGAATCTTCATTTATTTTACTTTATTTTATTTATTTATTTTTTGCTGTACCGGGGATTGAACGCAGGGGCGTTCTATCTCCGCGCTACGCCCCCGGCCCTATTTTTTTATACTTTATTTTGAAACCGGGTCTCACGAAGTTGCAGAGGGCCTCACTAAGGAGAGAGAGAGAGAGAGAGAGTGAGAGAGAGAGAGAGAGAGCGAGAGAGCTGAGGCTCCCAAAGTACTGGGATTACAAGTGTGCACCACCACATCCGGCCATTTATTTTAAATAAATATGCCAAGTCAGTGCTTCATTGACTTGTGAATCACTGGGCATCTTGTTACAGCACAGGTGCTGAGTCAGTGGGTGTGGGATGGAGGCGGGGTTCTGCATTTGTAACCAGCTCCCTCCCTCCGTGGCACTGATGTAGCTGATCAGTGGCCACACCCAGCATGCAAGGTTTTAGAGTGTTTTTTGGTTTTGTTTTGTTTTTGCTCCCTGAACATGAGAACCATCGGACTGAACTGGAATGGGCCCAGGAATTACTATAGTGAGAGATTCAAATGCTTTTGTCTCTCTGAGACATTCTCTTTGGACTACTTTGTTCTGTCTTAAAACAAGTTTTGTGGAAAGAAGGTAGAGTCCAAGCATGTCTCTGGCATGACAGACTTCAAAATGATGCTGCCCTTACTGAAGTGTAATTTAAGGCTTGCAAAACACAAAAGGCTCCTTCAAAGGATACCTGTGATGGTAGATGTTCTGGCGTCCACTTCCCTTGCACTTGGCTGAACCGTCTTCATGTTAAGTGCATGTGGCTGGAGAGTTCCTGGCTTTGGGGTGTGACTGGAATGTTCCATAGGCTACTACTAATGAGCAGAATCATAGAATAAAGGTTAAGCCTCTTTTCTTTCTCATCAGTGCTACGGCTGAGAACTTGAATGACTCATTAAACTTTCTGCTATGGCTTTCTCCAGCTTTCAGTGCACCTCATCCTCCCACAGGCTTTGCCAACACCATTTTGCCACTGGCACCCCACATTTCAGATGGATGGTCCACGCTACAGCATTGTAACTTTCTGTTCTTACACATCTTGCTAGTTTATTTGGGTACCAGTCTGCCATTTTGCCCTCTGTAAACATTGTCTGTGAACATTGCTAAGTGAATAAGATGGTCAGGCTCTTTTACCATCAAAAGATCCTGGGCCGGGTGTGGTGGTGCACACTTGTAATCCCAGTACTTTGGGAGGCAGAGACCAGAGGATCCGGGTTTGCGGCCAGCCTCAGCTCTCTCTCTCTCTCTCTCTCTCTCTCTCCCTGTCTCTCTCTCTCTCTCTCTCTCTCTCTCTCTCCTTAGTGAGGCCCTCTGCAACTTCGTGAGACCCAGTTTCAAAAATAGGGTCGGGGGCATAGCGCGGAGGTAGAACGCCCCTGCGTTCAATCCCTGGTACCGCAAAAAAAAAAAAAAGATCCTTAATGGTTACCATGGCTACTATCATGACTACCAAATATGAATATGTGTTGTACGCTTCCAGGGAATGTGTCTCTCATACAGAAATGGCATTCCCAAAGTTCTACAAAATGTGGCTCTTATTCAAAGGTGTTTTTAGAAACCATGGAATTGGGCCGGGCGTGGTGGTGCACACTTGTAATCTCAGTACTTTGGGAGGCGGAGACCGGAGGATCCGGGTTCGTGGCCAGCCTCAGCTCTCGCTCTCTCTCTCCCTGTCTCTCTCTCTCTCTCTCTCCTTAGTGAGGCCCTCCGCAACTTCGTGAGACCTGGTTTCAAAATAAAGCATGAAAAATAGGGCCGGGGGCGTAGCGCGGAGGTAGACCGCCCCTGGGTTCAATCCCCAGTACCGCAAAAAAAAAAAAAAAAAAAAAAAAACCATGGAATTGGAAAGCTAATCTGGGTAGTAAGAGAATGATGTTGGTCAGAGGAAAGATATGGGTGATAAAGGAAACATATTGTAAGTACCCAAGTTTCTATGCAAAATGGAAAGCATGTTTCTCTCTTAAAAATGGCCAAGAAATAGAGAATAAATGATAAGATTGTATTAGGGCATTTAGACGACAGTGACAGAAACTTAGAACTGAGTAATCGAATATGAGGAGGACAATGATCCAGCTGAGCCCGGAACTACTATAATGAAGGACTCATGCTTTTGTCTCTCTGAGATATTCTGTCTTCAGAAGCTACTTTCTTCTGTGTGGCAGAGAACATAACCTACTGATGGCTCCCAAGCTGTACATTTTAAATCTTCTATTTCTAAATGCTGATATTCTCTTTCTTGGTTCCAGTGTGCAAAATCCCAAGGGAAATCTCTGATTGGCCTACCTCGAACCAATCGGGTGTGGCTGGGAAGGTAATTTCCCCACAGGAATCAGAATGAAGTTACACTCAGAAAAACTCCCAGAAGGAGTAAAACCTGCTAGGTAGGCGAAATACTAGATGTCCACTATGAAACTCATGTACCCTCTACGTGTGTGATAGTCTCGGGAGGATTGCTGTAGGTTGCACGAAATCCCATTCGTATTCAGCAAAATGCAGTTCTTTCAGGCTCTGGTTGCACTGAAGACTTTACACTAATGCTGTTACAAGGGGCAGCTGTATCACAGCAATAGTTGCTTATTTATTCACTGTAGTGACAGTTACATTTCATGGAGCAGCTGCTGGAGCCAAGAATGTTCAGCAAGGGCAAAATGTGATAAAAGCTCAATGCGATTTACTTGCACATTATTAAGTTTTAATTTTTGGTGCAGGAATAAATTTTGTTTTCTGAAGCTATTGTCAACTTGTTTCTACAGTTGAAAAAGAAATGAATTATTCCCAACCTGCCAATTAAACTGGTTAGAAAACCCTCTTGGATTTAAGACCTGAGTTAACTCTAAGTTGAAATACAGGCAAAGTAGAGTTTATTTGGGGGTGAAAGTAGGGTCTCACTTGTGCTACAGAATGAATTTACAAAGGAGTTTTGAAGACATTTACATGTTAACTCTTTCTGCATGAGTATTTCTTTTCCTGTGAAATGAGAATAAAATTAACACCTTGTATAGATCAAATGAATTGAAGATGCACAGCACTGAAAGTGCACAGGACTGAATGTGAGCTAATGTTATCACATTGCTAATAAATTGTTTTGTGTTAAATGAGTGATTAGTCAACAACTTTGCTTTTAAACAGCAGACACCTTCGCAAAAAGTGGGGTTTATTATAAGGCTGCATCAGAGGGCAGGCAGGGGCTGAGATTAACTACAGGTGGCTCCAAAGGGACAGGAGTCAAGAATGGGGATGACCTCCTTCCCCAGGCCCATGCGGACTCACCTTGGAGTCTCTGTCTCTGCTCCATTCTCCTGCTTGCTGACCAGCCTCTCCCTCCCTGCTCTTGCTTCCTGCTCTCATGGCCCACAGGAGCACTTACTCCTTCACGGCTTTGGACCCATACCAGCTTCAGATTCAAACCTACTAGTTTTTAGTTACACAACCCATTGCCAAGAGTTATGTTCTCTGTGTCTAGCTGGATTCTTGTTATACAGTAACTAGCTGGCCCTTAGCATCCATGAGTCTGATGGATGTTCTACCTGGGGATATCCACTGAGCCTTGACTAGCAGGCAGAGGGGTACCAGCAAACCTCTTGGGCCCACCCCTTCATCAGTGGCTCATGGCTGGGAGGCCTCTGGAGACAGGACTGTGGTCAAGAAAGGCACCTGAGGCCATGTCTGTTACAAATGGCTATGAGCAAAATGACAAAAGACAAAATGCCAAGGCCCTTCTGATAATAAATCCTGGGAATGGGATCTGTTAATGGACAGGGCTTCTCTGGTGGCAGAGGGGCCAAACAGGGCTCTAGAGTTTGTTGTCAAGCCAGTCTCTAGTCATGACCGTTCTAGATAGTTATACTGAAGGGTGAACACTCAGGAGAACAGCTCTTTGACATGTTTGAGTTTTAGCTTTATCTAAAGAGAGGTAATAATATCTACCATAGAGGTTGTTAGAATTAGGTGAGGAAAGGTATCCTATACTGAGGTATACACATAGTAAGTGTTCAATAAATATTGTTGCCCTGGCTTTTCTTTCCCTCCTGCTTATGCATTGCCTGCTATGGAAACACATCCATTTAAAAGAAGCATTAAAAATGATTTTCCTATTTTGTTGTACTTGAAAATAAATTCAATTATTTGCAGGTAATTGATTTAAGTGACGTCTATCCAAACAGCTTACTAGATTTTTCCTGTTTCTGATGGTAAAAGGAAAATCAGAGCCACTTAATACTTGTTATTGATTTCTTGAGATAACTGCTGGTGTGACTTTGCAAATACCGTTTGTGTATTGAATTTGTAATAGCAGACTATTTCAGGATCCTCTCCTAGTACACAGCTTTCTCTCTCTGAAGATGGTGGCGGTGCCCCTCAAATGAGCCACCTGGGGGAAAGCATTTCCTGAGCTGCTTTCTGACCTTGTTCAGTATTTAGAAGAGGGGACCTACTTATTTTCCCTCTCTAGCCCCAAAGCACATGTGTCTATTTTGGACACAAAGTGCTTAATTCTTTCTTCCAAAGCCCTTTCTTACGCCACTGCTGTCCCTCCCTCTCTTTCCTCTTTCCTCTGGCTTTCTCCTTCAGCTGTGCCCTTCCTTTCTTAAATCTTTAACCTCTGCCTAAAATGATTTCTCTCTCAGTCCACAAAAAAGTTACAGTCTGCCTTATATTAAAAAAAAGCCCTCTCAAACTTCCTTTCCAAGCTAAACTGCTATTTCCTTTTACAAACTTTCAGAAAGGGTTGGTTTCACAGTTTCCTCTTGAGTCAGCTGACCACAATCTTTTGCCCTAACCACTTTACAGATTCTGCCCTCCAAAGCCATCAAGGCCACCAAAGGCTAACTTCCAGAACCCCTGGTGTCTGCTGTGGCTTTCCACACCCGTCTTATGGGAATCTATGGCCTCCCCTGACTTCTGAGTTGCAGGGCTCTGTGGCTGCTTTCCTACCTCTCAGGAGGCCTGCTTTTTTCCTCTTTCCCTCATATTCTGTGTACGTTTTTTTCTATAGAACTTGACAGATTGTTTTAGCTTGCTATTTTATTATGTATCTTCACTAGACTGTAATCTGCAGGGAGGCAAGGCCCATTTCTCCATCTACCACTATGCCTGCTGAGATTACCATTCTCTGGGGCCATCTGCACACTCTGAGGAGGGCTTTGTCTCTTTTCTCTGATCTTCTTCATCTAACCAGACACAGGCCAATTCTACTCCCAAATCTCTCTGCAGCTGATTGATTGCTCTTTCCACTCCCACCACTCAGCTTGAGGTCCCCCTGATGGCTCAGCAGGATGAGGGACAGAGTTGGCAAATTGATACCCCTGCTTCTAGTCCATCCCATTACCTGGCAACAAATTGTCTTTCCTAAAGCACATCTTCAATCACCTAACATCCTGTTACCAACTTCTGGTTCTTTACCATAGTTACTCAATCACTTCCGTGTTCTTCTCTCTTCCTATTGTTACTAGGGACCCTTGCAAGAGGCTTGACTCTGGGGGCCCCAACAGACCAGATTAGTCACCCATTGCATCAAGCATGAGAGAGAGAGAGAGAGAGAGAGAGAGAGAGAGAGAGAGAGAGAGATTGGTGAAGCAAGAAAAGAATTTATTATTCTTAGTTTGGCCAAATAGAAAAGGCAACTGGTCTAGAAAATTGTCTTCCCATGCTGACTATAGTTTTAAGAATATGTAGATGAAGGACAAAAGCTGGGAGTCAAGAGACATGTACATGCATGGTGAGTCTGGTTCCATTGATCCACTGACCACAGGACCTAGGGGCAGATTTCGCTCCCAGCATGAGATGAAGGTGGGAAGGAAAAGGTAACTTGAGATCAGGAGGCTGGAGAGGTCGTGCACACCTGCTATCCCAGGGACTTGGGAAACTGAGGCAGGGGTATCACAAGATTGAGGCCAGCCTGAGAAGCTTAGTAAGATCCTGTCTCAAAATAAGAAGTAAAAGGGGCTGGGAGTGTAGCTCAGTGGTAGAGTACCCCTGGGTTCCATCTTCGTAAAGGAGCCCCTGTTACTCTATACTGCCCTCAATTTACCTCTTCTCTCTTATGGCTCCCATTCTGCTGACTTGGGAGCAAGCAGGGAACTGGTGCCACTAGGTTGCCAGAGAGGAGCAGGAGGGTGACTTCACACTGCTCGGTGCTCTCCCGGTCACTCTAGAGCACCAGGGCGCACCATGAAGTTGGGAAGGTGAGACAAATTCAAAAAACAATACCATAGGAGAAACTAAGGACAAACAATACACTGTCTATTTTATTTAATTTGGAATGGATATACCTTGACTCTGGTAGTAGGATTGCATCTAAATGTCTCAACATAGAAAGAGATAATAAAGTGCTGGTGAAGTGCAGTGACTGGAGATGAACTGCCTGGGTTTGAAAAATCAGTTGTGCTGTTTACTAACTGTGTGACTATCAGCAAGTCATTCAATTGCTCTGTGCCTCAGTTTCCTAATCTGTTAAAGAGGCGATGGAGCTTGCTGTGGTTTGAATACCCCATCTGAAATTCATGTGGAAATTCAATTGTCATCACAAGAGCATTAAGAAGTGGGACCTTTAAGAGGTGATTAGGCCACGGGGACTCCACCCTCTTGGGTGGGATTGGTGACCTTATAAAAGGACAAGTTCAGTCTCTACTTGCTCTCTTGCCCTTTTGCCTTCTGCCATGGAATGATACAAGATGGCACTTACCAGATGCCAGCCTGCCTTCCTTGGATTTCCTAGCCTCTAGAATTGTGAGGAAATTAATTTCAGTTCTTTATAAATTACCCAGTCTCAGACCCTCTGTTATAGCAGCCCAGAATGGACTAAGACATAGTTGTGGATACAAATGAAATGTTTGGGGAATATATAAAAAATATGTGTAGAAGAGTGTCCAGCCTGCTGTAAGCACCATAGAGCTGTTAGTTATTACTCATGTTGATTCAACAAATAGTCATCAAATACATATAAACAGACAAGGCAATGCTTAGTTATTAATTAAGGTGTGAGGGAAAGAAAGAGAAAAGAGAAGAAAAAAGTCAGGAAAGGGAAGTCTAGGATGCCTCTCTGTTTTCTGACTTGGGGACTCCAAGAAACAGGTACCATTTACTAAAGGAGACATAGTAAGCAGAGCAGGGAGGAGAAACTCTCTTGTTAAAGCTTTATGTTATTTCCACCGGTTTATTATTAGACTACTTCAAGTGGCCATTTCCTCTCAAAATGAGGGAACCACAAATGTGTAGTATTTTTCAAGTAACCGTAAGGGCCAAGAAGAACAAATCTCTAAGTAAATCAGGAAAAGGTTTCAGAAATGGTAAAAAGTTAATGTGTATGGGCCCATGTTCCTGTTCCAGACAACCCCTAAGGGAAACTGTTAGTGGAATCAGAAAACCTTGCCAGAAGAGGATACGATGACGGGTCAGTCACTCCTTCCCGGCAGTGAGGCCACACTGTGAGCACCAGAATCTGCTGCTTCTCTATAGAGCCACCCAGGTCAAGTTCTAGGTCTGAGCTTGCAGCATTGCTTTTGCCTCCACAGTAGAGCAGCCAGTGTTCAAGGAATAATTGTCGTAACAACAGAGCCAGAGTTGAGAAGTTTCTATGAAGAACAACCTTAATCACAGTTGGGTGCAGTGGCGCATGACTGTTATCCTAGAACTGGGGAGGCTGAGACAGGAGGATAGCAAGTTTGAGGCCTCAGCAATTTAGCAAGACCCTATTTAAAAAATGAATAAATAAATAAATAAATAAATAAATGGATGGGGGTGTAGCTCCGCAGCAGAAGCCCCTGTGTTCAATCCCTAGTATCAAACCAAACCAAACAAGACAAAAACTATCATTTATTCAGCACTGATGTGCAATACAGCAATACATGGCGTTAAGTACTTTACACACATTCCTTTGTTAGCTGGGATTTTGTATATTTGTGTGTCTGTAGAATATTAAAGCAAGAAGGGGCCTCAGAGCTAATAGGAGTCCTACTCTGTCATTTTACAAAGGAGCGAGCTGAAGCCATGGAGGAAATTAGACAGCTTGCCTAAGATCTCTAGCAAGTTATTGTTACCAACAAGCTGGCAACGCGATCAGGCTGACAAATATCCAACACGACACTATGAAGCCACTCGGGCTCTTCAATCATTTCCAGTTATTGACAAGAACGAGTAATCTCTATGCCTTGTGTCTTCGCCTCACAATTTAACAGATTCTGTACTTGACAACCTTTAAATAAAAAGACAAATTATAATTTTCCAAAACATAGAGAAGTATGTCCTTTTGTGCTTTATGAACCCAGACTACTTAGGTTTTTGAAAATCATGAATATTGTATTATGCTGTGTTACTCTTTCCCCCCTTTTATTTTCATTTATAATTTTTTAAACATCTTATTTTTAAAAATTTAGTTAGAAAAATTGTAATAGCATTTCGTGTCTGTGTGCATGTGTTGAAGAAAGGCATTTGCCTGAAATATCTGGCTCCCAAAATAAGCCGGTACATTTCCTCGGCTCTGTGAGCCTGCACCTTTTCTTCCCACTGTTTCAAGAAAGAATAATCATACGATCTGGGGGCTATTTTCCTTCTGGCTAAAAATGGCCTGGTAATCCCCTGAACAGTCGCTCCCCTCCGTTCTCTCCAAGCCTCCCCCATGCCCTGCGTTCTGCTTGTTGAAAATCCAGATGCTCTGGGCTCCGGCTCGGTCTCTCTGCCTAACATCTGATTGGAAACACTGTGCTGAAACCATCTGCTGTATTTGGGGAATAAAGGGTGGGGTGAGTAATGCTTTTTACAAATGTGTCCAAATAGGGCAATCAAGAGAAGGATAATAAGACGGGAATGCCTGTTTGGTGCCCAGCACGTCGGCCGGCTACTCGGTGGCTTTTCGGGTATCTGTGTTCTCTGCCTCACTCCAAGCTCGTCTCAGCTTGTGCATCTCACCGTTTCTTGGCAGTACGATAATCTGTTCTGCGCTCTGACTCCACACAACGTTTTTAATGGTGAAGTGAGAATTCTGAACTTCAAAAACGGCCTGCGATGGATTGAAAAGTTACTATTCTTGAAAGATGTGTTTGAGCTCCTCAGCATCCTTTGTGACTAGCGTGCATCTGGAGCAGCCATGATTCTCGCTTCTTTCCTCACTATGGACCCATTTCCAACCGAGCTGGACGTGTGCCCTTCCAGCTCTGTGCAGGGATTTTGGTGGGCTGTCTGCAGGTTTTATTGAACATCTGTAAATCCTCAGCTTGGGTATGCTTCCAACTACTACTTTAATCTGTTCCTGGGATACTGGGCTCTAGGTTTTGAGCATAGGGGTCTGGGGAGGCATCTGTCTCTTTGCTGCAAGTGGAGGAATGAATAGCAACCTTGGGTTCGGTGCTAGGAAACATGATAGGAGTTCTCAGGAGACTGCAGATCCCTTCTTTAGTGCAATGTGCTCTCTTTTTCTAAAGAAGTGAAATCTCCCAGAAGCATATTTCTTTTTCAAGTTATCCTAGATGAAGCATACAGGGCTGCATGGGTTGGGAAAGTCGTGCATAATTTTCCCAAATATTTGTTTGTTCTGAGAGAAGAGTATGAGCATAGCGATGTATCTCTTGGGCTCACACAGATATTTAGTGGAGATGTGTTGAACAAGTGATATAGTGAGAGGGTAGGAAGGCAGCTGCCACAGACGTGGGCAGGGGTGGGTGTGCACACCAGGACCCATGCCTAGCAAACATAGCACTGTGGCCTCTGTACTAATCCTTCGTGCTTAATGCCCTGTGGAAGCCGAGTCTGTGTGCATCCAAGACCTGTTGAATTGCTGGCTTGTACTGTGGTTTCATGTATATACTTCAGCCTCTCCATGGAGCACATCATGGCTACATCCAATTGAAAAGTGACTCGAACCTGCTTTCCTGGCACTTCCTGGGGCCTCTGTGTGTCTATACTGAACTGGGTCTGTGGACTTCAACCAGACTTTTTGGCACATTTCAGTCAGTCTCTCAGGAGTGAGTCTTTGCTGAGATTCTTTCCCCCTCATTCCACAGAAATGTGAAGTACTCCACCGTTTTTCACACAAGCTGGGCTGTTCAGATATTCTTTTCTAATCTTTGAAGACACTGATACTCAATTTAGAACTTTAAAATCCAAAAAGTTCAAGTCAGTGGAAAAATCTTTCTTCTACCAAGGAAAACCAAAAATTAACAAAAAGTTGACTGAAATCTCTGAGCATTTTAGACCCTCCAGCAATGCCCCCCCCCCCCAGGAACAGAGCATGAATAGGCTGAAACTAATTTGTGGCAGTGACCCTGGAGTTGTCTTACTATCATCATGATACTTTAAAAATATGTATGCTAATGGATTTAAATCTAAGGCCTCCTTCTCTGGCTGCAGTGTGCTGAAGAATTGTTCTTTCTTTATACTGAAGAAAAAGTAATTCTTATGAGGCAGTTTCCTTCAAAGAGCCCAAGGCTAACAGTTCAATGATAAAAATAATAACAGTAAAACATACTATTTATTGACTGTCTACTATGGCCCAGGCCCTTGATAAATACTACCTTCAATCTTAAAACATCCCTTCAAGCTATTCTTATCCCCATATTACAGAATAGAAAATCAAGGCTTAGAGTTAAGTGAATTTGTTAAACTTATAGAGTTTAATGAGCAATGAAGTTAGGATTTGAATTCAGCTCTATCTGATTCCTAATCTCATGATCCTTATATTATCATTATTGTTTTTCTCTCAACTTAATTGTATTTTTTTAGATGGCTAAGAGTGTTGAGCAAACTGTAGGGAAAAGACACTGGTAATTAGGACAGGTAGTAATCACAGCATTTGTTCAGTGGCTTAAGAATTAGAGAGCATTATGCTAAGTGATATTAGTAAGTCACTAAGAGTAAAAAGTTGGATGTCCCCCCTAATCTGTGGGAGCTAGATAGAATGGGACTTAGAAGGGGCTTAGAAGGGAAGAAGAAGAAATCTTTAGATGGACAAAGAAGGTGACCTAACTGAGGGATTTGGGAGGGGGGTAGAGGGAAACACACTATAGCACATGATATATATACTCAAACCTATAAGACTCAATCACTATCCGGAGCATGAAAGGGAGGGAAGGGGGAGGGAATAGGGTGGGATTGGAGGGAGGGCTAAATGAGCAATGTGTGCATATATGATGTTGATACCCTGACATATATCAAAATGTATAATTACAATGCACCAATAAATGAACATAAAAAAAAGAATTACAAGAAACTAGCCCAGTGAGGTGGCACACCCCTGTAATCCCAGTACTTGGGAAGCTGAGACAGGAGGATCACAAATTTGATAACAGCCTCAACAGCCCCAGCAACATCGTGAGACTCTCAGCAGCTTAGCAAGATCCTGTTGTGAAACAAATAATAAAAAGGGCTGGGAGTGTAGCTCAGAGGTAGACTGCCTCTGGGTTCAGGCCAAACAAACAAACAAACAAACAATTACAAGAAACTTTATATGCATTATTTTACTTAGTTCTCACAATAAGCTGGAATGTGTCTTCCTTACACAGAGATTCACCTTGGAGTCACTGGTAAGTGTAGACAAGCCCAAAATAAGGCAGAGGCATCTGTTGCCATCAAGACTCAGGTACCATGACAACGACATACATCTATTTCTGACCTGCTCCTGCTTGATTCCAATCACTGAGTCCCAATACCAAAGGACACCATTTTTCACTTGCAACCTCGCTTTTGTCTTGTTGATTTGTTAACTGCTATGTTTTGTCCCAGCTAGACCCACAATGCCAAAAACTTTGATGTCTTTGTCATTCTGATGATATTTAGCTGTTCTGGTAGGACAGACCACCTGGAACCAAATTAACATGGAGGGTCAGCTCAGCTGGGAAGTTGGCAGAAAGGAAACCCTAACCAGGCTCAGTTTCAACTGGGAGATCAGCTGGGTCTCTTCCTATTGTGTAAGTAATTCTATAGTTTATACTCTATCTGAAATATGAAAAGATGGAGAAAAATGGTATTTCCAGAATCCCTCTCAGGGAGAAAACTTTTTATACTATAAGAAAAATACTAATAAGCTGATTTGGAGGTAAGGGTTCTAAGACACCCAAGGTAAATACTGAAGCAGCAATAGCTGGCACAGTTAAATTGCTAAGGAAAAAATACAGGGAAGGTAGAATTTGATGGCCAATAGAAGTGCTCTTCCCATTTTAGACCTAAACATCTCCCATAGATAACATTGAACAGATACTTAAGACAAAGAAAAAGAAAACTTGCTCAAAGAACCACCAAATTATTAGCCTACCAGGCTACAAAATGTCTCAGTCTGATCCTGAGTTCACCAGCCTCAGGTCCTAAATGCTAGAACTAGGCTCCATCCTACTCCTGTGAAGTGGGTTTGGATTGGATGTAGGTGTCATTGGCATCTTGTAGTCATCGTTGTCGTCATCATCATCATCATTACATTTTCAGATGAGAATCTCTGAGAGGTTAAGTGAAATACCCAAGGCCATTCATCTGGGAGGAAGTGATGGCTTTGGAAAGGATACCGTGCTGCACCCCTCCATAATAATTTTTGAAAAAGAAACTAAGATGATTCCCCCCCAAAATTAGCAATGGTTATAGAAGACTGGAACTCATCCTATAGTACATGTTTCCTGTTAAATGAGCTTCCTCTGCATCTCTTCCTAGTATGTTAGGAATACTTTATTCTTAAAAGCGCCCAGAGAAAGTGAATAATATGAATACTCACCTCTTATTCTAGAATGCATTCTCCATGACTGCTAATAAACACATGAGCATCTTTAGTGGCCACATTGAAAGGATGCTTTCATGTTCCTTCTCATTAGAGCACTGCCATCAGGCCTCTAGCTGACCAAGAGCCGGGTCCCTCCATTCAGGGGCATTTCCATTAAAGTGTCTCAAGAGGTTTTTTTTGCTTAGGACCTTTTCAGCTCCACAAACATTTAGAGGAGAGGAAACAAAAACAACCTAGGAAAAAATCATCCATACATATTATATCAAAAGTGGACTAAAGCAAGGTGTGGTGATGTATCCCTGTAATCTCAGTACTTGCAAGGATAAGATTACGAGGATCACAGGTTTAGTGAGGACCTCAGGAATTTAGTGAGACTCTGTTCCAAAATAAAAAATAAAATAGGGCTGGGGATATATCTCAGAGGTAGAATGCCCCTGGGTTCAATTCTCCCGCACAAAAAAGTGGACTGAAGTTTAAATATATAGGGCTAAATGTGCAATGTGTGCATGTATGATGTTCATACCCTGACATATATCAAAATGTATAATTACAATGCACCAATAAATGAACATAAAAAAATTCAGAACCAGTATAGTGTGAAGGTTCCAACCCACTTTCATTAGGATACTCTTAAAATCCTAAATCAGCATTGGTTTGGGAGTAGTGATATCCTAGCCATATTCTAGATATCCTCTCCCATCATCCTGGTTTAGTGTTTCTGAACTGAATTCTCCACTTCTCCAGCTCAAGTGGATTTGTTTATTCCTCCCACATCTTAATGTTTATTTTCTATGTAGTTGCTTAAAGGTTAGGGTTCAAGACAGAGATGTTTTCTGCCTCAGCCACCCACAATTTAATCACAATACAGCTACTTTTCTTATTTTTGTTTCCAAATCTTATTGCGCAAATCTGTGCAGCGTGAGGGCTTGATTTCCCTAGGATTTCTCTTTGTGACTCGTGCTGTGCAGGGGAAGCACATTTGTGTACAGAGCTCCAGAACGTGAGGATGGAAAAGGACTGTCTTCAGGACTCTGTCCTGCCTGAATGATCCTTCTTCAGTCACTCTAATGTCTGTCCTTCTTAGCTGCATGGCATCCTCCACTGCAGGGCCCCACTGTCTGGTCCTGGGCAGTGTTCTGGGACCTTCTCCAGCAGTGCAGCTCCTGGTCATTAGCTGAGTGCTGCCTGATGGATGGCTATTGAGAAGCCTATGCTGACTGTGGGGCTGGCGGGAAAGTCATCCAGACATTGAAGGCAATGCAAACTCACTAGCTTGCCTTTCGGAACAACAGAACAAGGCACATTTGGCTCCCATAGAATTGATGAGGACAGATACCTCCCCTTGTCCTACTTGTTTAAAATGAACAAAGGATAATAGTTTTGGAGGAAATTGGTTAAAAAAAAGAAAGAAAAAGAAGAGGAAAAAAGTGAGGAGTAGGCTGAGAAATAAGACCCAGCTTTTTACCCCTGCTTCAACCAGATCTGATCTTTTTTTTAAATTCATTCATTTATTTTTTTTAATTGCTGAAGTTCTGAGTAAGATTTCCTTTGAAAAATGAGTTTTCTACAAAGATAAAATATTGCAAACCATTTATTTTGCCCACTCCCTTCATTACAAATGTGGGTAAAATATATTATAGAGAGGTTATTGATAGCTAGGAAGTATCAGAAATTCCACATCTTGTTTTTTCCCCTTTTTTTGAATCGGTAAAATATACCATTGGTTCTAATGCTGACCTGCTACTACTAGATACATTGAGGTTAGATATAATCTGCATTTGTAGTCTTTCCAGAAAATATCATCCCCATCCTTTGGCAGTGGTGTTCAATCCACTTGAGATGGACAAGAGGCATTCTTTGGGAATAATAGTGTCTTCCCCCTTAGAAATGTTTCACGTGCTGCAAAGTTGCTGCCATATGGTTCCCATAAAGGTTCTGCCAAAATCCCCATGGTTCTCACAAGAGCTCCTACCTCCTCTGTTCTTTTAATCTCCTGCTGCGGGTGGCAGACATGGGAGAGACGGGCAAGCTGCAGAGGAAAGGCGAAGTAAAATTCAAGCCCCACAACCGTGTTCGTGTCAATGTAGACGGGTCCCTCCTCCATTTGCTCAGAGAGATGGGTGTGAGATCCCACAGGACTGCCTGGAAGAGATCCCATGGAAGTCTTTCTAATTTGCTTAGAAGCTGGAGGAGAAGCAGAAGGCAAGTTAAATTATGTCTCTTGGAAGGCCTGATGGGGTGACATGAGTGGTGGGGTGAAATGAGTGGTGGGGTGGTGAAGGCTTAAGGGGAGAACTCCTTAGGGCTGTTTGCTCCATAGAGGGAAGAGAATGGTACTTGGAGTCTAGTCTGAATTTGCAGAGCAACAATGTGTAGAATGGGACAACCTGTAGAGACACTACTCCTGATTATGTGCTCTGGCAGGCAGGGGGCTGGGGAACAGGCTCCGTGCCCAAGTGGGGACTGGACTGGTTTCTTTTCTTCATCACATGGTTGCTTCGAGTCCCTTCTGTTTCTCGGTTCCCTGTATTGGAGTGTCTATCCCAACCCCCACCCTACAGTCTATGTATTCAAGTGAATGGCAATCTCCTTCTTTTGCAAACTGCAAAATCCTCTTGAGGGTAAACGGCAGCCTTACAAGACAGGCTCGTAGACTCTGTAGTTGCAGAACATATGCTACTGCTTGCTAATTTTGGGGTGCACATTGTGAATAGATTCCTTGAAATGAATGAATGATTATTAACTCTGGAATGGTGCTCACTAAATTGGGGGTGTGGGTTCATTTTGTAAACCTTGAGTCTGCGCTTGTTTTTGATCTTTACTAACAACTGACATAAATCACCTGTTTTCATTTTGCTGTGACTGTTTGACGAAGGGTAGGTGAAAAGAGAATTGGAGCCCCTGTCACTCATTCCAAAAATTATACTAAAGAAATTAAAACTCTAGTCCTGCCTTTCTGAGTCTGACAAGCCCAATGGGGCTTATATTTCTGACCTGATATCACCTCTTCCCCAGTTATTGTGTTGTTTGACCTGTGAAGAGCATATTTAGCACATGTGTTGGGGAGGGGTGAAGCCTGATAAAAGTCACCAAGGAACCGTGCTCACATTGGTCCTCATTCTAGCCAGGGGTCTATTCGTGCAAGTTTTTTGAGTGATCTTTCTCTACCTTGGTGGATGTTTGTCACTGCACTGAGCTGTGGGGCAGAGTTGGCATGTCGCTCCTGCCCCCTGCACTCAGGGCTATGTCCCAGCTCAGAGTGTACGTACGGCCAATGCGGGAGGTGGGCCTGGGGCTTCTGCTTGATTTGACTGGACAGTGAATGGATTTCCCTCCTGCCTCTCTCTCCTTCTCCCCTATTTGAATGGTCTCTGCTTGCTTCAAGATGAGATAATTAAATCCATCCTTGAAGGATATAGAAAACAATAACACCCCTCCCCCTTTGCCTTCTTCTAGGGAGTGCAATCCCTTAAACTACTGGGTTGTCTTGTCAAATGAGTTATTGTTTTTCAAAATATAGCCTGAATGGCATCCTTTATAATTAAGGCTTCTGGCTTTTGGTTTAAAGTGATATTTGCCAGTAAAAGCCTGCCAAAAAATAAATAAATAAAAGTGGGCTTACCGTTAAATATTGATTTAAGCCGGGAAACTGGCTCCAAATTTTGTTATACCAGTCTTGATTTCCACAGCCTCTGGGCATCTGTTTCAATTTGGTCAAATTGAAATGGGGAGGGACAGTGCCAGGCTAACAGCAAGGTGATCCAATATAGCAGGATGAGTTGTATTTGATGAAAAAGAGCCAGGCAAAGTCATCTGCAGGTCCTGGGGATAGGCGAACTGGGCGCGGGTGAAATAAAAGCTGATGGGCATCTTAACCCATCCCGTGGGCTGACCTGCGTCCGCGATGATTTTCCTGAAATGTAAAAAGAATGTTGAGTTAGCTTTAGAAGCTGTATGTTTTCTCTCTTTTGCCTTTCTCCATATCCTGCTGCATGTAAGTTTTTCCTCCACTTGTTCTGGTATTTTTCCTCATGATCCTTCATGAGGTAGAGATGTTAGAAAGCCCAAAGACAAAATTTTTCCCTATGAACCAAATTTCTCAGTCCCTACTCCAAGGTATTTTTCTATATATAGGGACCAGTCAGGGTTTTCAGAAGAGTTTTCTCCTCCGGAATGTACATACTTGTGAATTGTTATTATTCATCTCTGCCTCTGACAAGAGAAGGCAAACAGGAAGAGGGAGGGTTAAAAGTTCCACAATAAGGGACCTTGATAAAACTGAACTCCATGGGTGCAAAGTGCCTGAGATCTATTAGTTTTGACAACCCCAGTTATTCCAGTGTCTCTCGTCATCTGCGGAGTTAACAAGGGCTGATAAGAGATGATGAGGCAGGGCATGGGTTTGTATTTCCAGACTTATAAATATTTCACAATACTATTTCCTTACAACCAGATACATTAGTTTGCCAAGCGGTGATGCCGCTGGATGTTCGCCGGGTGCTGGTGTTTGACAAAAGCCTTGCTTTCACATCAGCAGATGTGGGGGCCTCCAGGTGTGTAACTCGCAACTATACCTGACTTTCAAATGCATGTTCTCATTCAGGTGAGGGAGTCAGCGTTTGACCTCTCAGAAACTGCTGCTGTTTGCGTTGAGGAATATATTATGTTCTGCGGGCAAAAAGGCATCCATCTCAGCCACACTCTTGTATTCTTTCTCATTCTCCAACCTGGCCGATGCCCTTGTGTTTCTTTATACTTTACTCTGTGGACAGTGGAATCAGGCACCAAAGAGTGAATTTAATTTGGAGCAAAACTCTTGTCTTGATAGAACTGCCTTTACCCAGGCTCAAACACAGCCACCTGCAATTTCCCGAGGCCGTGCCTCACCTAGCGCTATCACAGGCTCAAAAAAAAAAAAAAAAAAATCAAGTCCAGTCTCAGCATCTCTCGACTACAACAGCAAAAGGGGCAGAGATGCACAAGTCAGCCAAGTAGCAACGGTTTTCTCCCCGATGTAATCAAATGGAGTGCACGGATATCACTTGATTAACAGCTGCGGTATTAATTTCCCTTTTTGGTTGCTTGACTCACAGCGAGAATCATGTCAAGGCAGCAGAGAAGCAATTAAATTGATTTTAATCTTTGTCAGAGAAGATAACATGCCTTTTTCTCTTCTCATTTAAATAATTAAAGTTTCAGTAGGTATTATTTCTGGCTTTAAAGGAGTTGGTATCTTAATGTAATAGAAGCCTTGTAATTATATACTTAATGGTTCTTAATAAGTTAATCACGGTTTTTCATTTAACATGTATTTTTTACTTATTAAACTTTTATTTGTTATAGTATCTTTGCTTTCAAGAAGAAGGAGGAAACACAAAGAGTGATGGGAATAAAACAGTTCTGTCACTTCTCATTATGAATTCTTTCAATAACTATCTCCTCTTCCCTCCATGGTGCCTTGGACTTAAGTCTGAGGTAATATTTCTACATTTCAGTGCATTTAAAGGTAACCCACTTCTTTTAATAACAGTGTAGTCACTTTTAATGATGATAGAGTTTTTGGCTTCTCTGAAAATTACCTTAGAGTACTTCGTATGTACTTAGAGTGTAGAGCTCATTTAAACTTAAAATATCATTAATGTCTTAGAGAAATACTTTTTAAAAATTGCAAGTAGTTTTATTCTTCTTTGGTATTCAGTCAGGTATTATGTAGTTATTTTATTCTTCACCCAAACATTATGGAACATATTATGTACATTTTAGAAGAAAGGAAATAGGGGCAAAATCGATAGATCAAGAGACTTTCTTCATTAAAATGCTAAATCTCAGCTATAATGCAGGTATAGGTTACAGGACACTGAACATTACCTAATTTAACTGTGATAAATACCAGTTGCTACCAATTCAGTGAGTGGCTGGTGTAAGAGGAAGTGTTATCCCCGAAAGTAGTTCTCATTTCAGACTCCAATTAAGAAGTGAGTCTTTCACCAAAAGAGTTAAAAAAAATGCATCCTCTCTAGGATGCTAAACACTGATTAAGAGGAGACAGCATACATTACACAGATGCCATGAACCCTGGGCTAGAAATATCAAGATTGCAGAGAGGCAAAGCCAGCTTCCTGGAGCCAGTCCCTTTACTCAGAGTTTTGGAGGGATGTTGCCTTCTGTAGAAATTAATTGATAAGGCCGGGTGTGGTGACACATGCTTGTAATCCCAGTACTTTGGGAGGCAGAGACTGGAGGATCCGGGTTCACGGCCAGCCTCAGCTCTCTCGCTCTCTCTCTCTTTTTCTCCCTCTCTCTCCTTAGTGAGGCCGTCCGCAACTTCGTGCGACCCGGTTTCAAAATAAAGTATAAAAAATAGGGCGTAGAACGCCCCTGCGTTCAATCCCCGGTACTGAAAAAAAAAAAGAAATTAATTGATAAAAGCTGAGTTCTTTAATTGGTATTTTGAGAAGAGGGCTACTGCTGGCTCTTACGCTGCAAATTGCACAATGTCACTACCTCTGGGTGGACAGATTACAAAAGGACACTCTTCCTCCTTGCATGGTCAGCATCCCTTCCACACTCTCCCCCTACTGAGTGCTTCTTATGCATGTACGACCTTCACAACTGTATGTGGTATGGAAACATGCATAAGCAAACTAACAAATTCTCTAAATCTGAAGCAAAAACTGAACATATAAATGCAGATGGCAGAAGAGGTGAGCAGCATGGGCAGATAGAAGTATTACAGAGACTATAAGAAGAATGCTCTTATTAGAAACTTTTCTTTTGGCAGCACCAAAAATTATTGCCAGTGCCTCAGGATTTAGACTCTTGGAAATATGTGGTATGTGTATCCTTTCTAGTTTTTTTGTTTATGTTTTTGTTGTTATTTGCTGTGCTGGAAATCTAGCTTGTTACAGAGTACCTGTGTGTGGTTCTTTTTATAAGAGTGTACCTTTAGTCATTCCCATTTAATCTTGGGGCTTCTGGTCCCTACACAGCTATTAACATTGAAGATTCTGGAGCCCAGAGTTATCAAAGACAGCATTCCTCAGAAAGAAAGGATATTTGCGCACATATTGAGGCATGGTGGGGAGGAAGTAGGGGTAGGGGCAGGGGAAAGACATTTCCAGGCAGGAAATGTTGAGGCAGGAGAGCAGAGGTACACAGGAGCATGGCTCTTTAGCAAGGGTTTTAGCACCTGCTTACAGGCTGGTGTCCCTGGAGTGCCCAGCTGTTTGTGGCATCCTCTGTCCTGCGGGAGCTGGGAGTATTTTCACATCTACCCTATTTGATCCTCACACAAATTCCCTAAACTAGGTAAGAAAGATCTTACCAACTGAAAGTCACTGGGGAGGAAACTGGAGCCTTAAACAGGGCACAAAACTCAAGGACTCACAGGGACTCCAGGTAAGCCGGGACTGAATCCAGCTTCCAGGTAGCCAGCCTGGGACCCTTGACCAGCTCAGCAGAGGGGGACCGTTTCCCTTCCTCCCCAGGCCAGAACAGCACACTTTTATGTATTTATTTTACCATTGTTGTTGCTGCTGCTGTTGCTCTTATTATTATTAGATCGTGAGAGGGGAGGAGTACAGTCATGGCCCTTTGTTTCTCTCTACTAATAGTGAAAACGTGAAGAATTTTTGGAAATAGAATTAGCAGGTGTGAACTGAAGCAAAAGGTGTATGTGAACATGATAAAGTCAAGAGTTCAGAGTATTTGCAGAGCAAATTTGTTCTTGTTTGCCTTATGGTATCTTTACAGAAGTATATTTTAAAAACAAGCAGTTAGAAATTATACTCATCTTACAAATGAGTTTTCTGCTAATGACCCTATACCTACCCATGAACACTAACCACAATGTATATTTCCAAAGTGACTCCACCCTGTTCAGGGATCTGTCTTATTTATTCTTTTGCTCCTAGTCCCTAGCTCAGTGTCTGGACTAGAGGACTCATTAACTCAACAAATATTTTTGAGCACCTGCTATAGGATAGGTATTTAAGATAAAGCCAGGAACAAAGTAGACATGAATTTTGCTCTAATATAGCTCATATTCTGGGATATTCTCATAAACAAGTAAACAAATAACTAAGACATATTGTAAAGAAAATAAACTGGGAGTGGTAGCACACATCTGTAATCCCAGCTCCTGGGAAGGCTGAGGCAGAAAGATTGCAAGTTTGTGGCCAGCCTGGACAACTTATCGAGATCTTGTACTGAAATAAAAAATAAAAGGAGCTGGGGATGTGGTTCACTGGTAAGAGCACCTCTGGGTTCAGTTCTCAGTACCAAAAAGAAAGAAAATTCAACAGGGGATATCGCAATGATTAGGCAGATGGTTTGGATGGGTGGTGAGGGAGGCCTCTGAGGAAGCGACATTTGAACTGATATTTGAATGTCAAGATTCAAATGCAGGAAAACTCTTGCTGTGTCTGAAAACAGAAAAAAAGGACAGAGTGGCTCAAGGCTGACAAGGAAGGTAGGGTGTGAGGTGATCACATCCCAGACCTAGGCAATGTCAAGGCTGCCCACGCTGCTGGCTGTTAAACAGACCATGATGCACAGATTCTCCAAAACCTCATCACAATTAAAACGTTGGTGCTCCAAAACACACAATCAAGAGATTGAAAAGACATCCACAGAATGGGAGAAAATACTGGCAAATCATATGTCTGATAAGGGTCTTGAATCCAGAAAATATAAAGAACCCTTAAGATTCAATAGGACAAAGATAAATAACCTAATTTAAAAATGAGCAAAGGATCTGAATAGACATTTCTCCAAGGAAGAGAAACAAGTGACTAAAAAGCAAATGAAGAGTCTCTTCATTATTCCTCATGAGAGAAATGAGAATCAAAATCACTAGGATGGTTAAAATAAAAAAGTCAGATAACAAGTGTTGGCAAAGATGTGGAGAAATTGGGATCCTCATATATTTTTGGGAATGTAAATAGGAATGGTAAATGCTTCAGCTGCTTTGGAAAAGAGTCTGGTGGTTTCTTAAATGATTATAAATAGAATTACCGTCTCCCACAGTAATTACAATCCTAGGTATATACCCAAGAAAATGAAAGTATATGCCACACAAAATCTTGTACACAAATATTATTCATACTGCTAGGTGGGACAGTTTATCTTTTATAGAGGATGCCTAAAGGCCAGAAGTCCCTCTTCAAGTGGGCTGGCTGAAACTGGTTGGAGTTAAGATGGCTGCCAGAGCGGCCACCAGATCACCAGACCACCATAAAAAAAGGCATGAATATCCCCCCTTTTTGTTAGTGTGCCCCTTCCCCTCCTTTCTTGGACCCTTTATCTATAACCTCCTGGCCCCCAAGGGGTAGAAAGCTGATTTGTGAGTTTATCTGCCATTTCTATTCCTGGCCAAGAATGAAAGTCTCTTTTACTGCTCAGTTGGTGGGGTCAAAAATTAGTAACAAAAGGTAGAAACAACTCAAATGTTCATCAACTGGCAAATGAATAAACAAAATGTGGTATATCCATACAATGGAATCAGCCATAAGAAGGAAAGAAGTACTGACACATGCTGCGACACAGATGAGCCTTGAAAACATTATGCTCAGGAAAGATGCCAGTTATGAAGGCCACATGGTATATAACTCCACTTATATTACATTTCCAGAAAAGGAAAATCTTTAGGGATAGAAAGTAGATTAGTCTTGAAATAGAGAGCTCTTGAACTTCCCCATGCTGAGAATAAAAACTACCCCTTGGCCTGCATGCCTGGGTGCCAAAAACCTGAGGTTGTGATATGTTTATGATTATCACAGCCTAGCTCAATCTACATATGTATACCACCTGGCTTTTGTTTCTATAAATTGTGATCACTCTGTGGGATGATTAGCAGCAAAGCAATCTAGCTGCTTCGCCTCAGTTTGATCAAACTGCATGAAAATAATTTTTCCTTTTCCCACCATTTGCCTATTTCTTATGCAGGCAGATGGCCGAATGTGGCCAGCTGGGATCCAGGCAGAGTCCTTGGCTTGTTTGACAGCAACAGTAATTGCTTAGGAGATGGTGGATGGGAAGATAAGGGGTGATAGTCAAAAGGTCCCAAGGTTTCCTTTTGAGATTATAAAAGTATTCTAAAATTGGTAGTGGAGATAGTTGCACATATCTGTAAATATACAAAATCAGGTCAATTGTACATTTGATATGGGTGCACTATATGATGTATGAACTAGTTTTCAATAAAACTGTTAGAAAAAACCTCACTAAAATGCCCCAAGGCCTAGGGGCATACTTTATACTACCTGGGAGTTTCAGACTTTTCAGATAAAATGTGCCATGTCCAGATTTGAATATCTTTGTGCCCAAGGGAGGATCATCAATGAAGCTATTCTTAGAATACAAAGCTTTCTTTCCTAAAATACTGGAAAGGAACAACACCTTGAACACCACGGGAAACCCATAAATATCTAATTTGCACCACTGCATGATAAAAGCAGCTTGCTTCTTCCACTCATTAGCAACATTCAGAAATATATTCTAGCTCTTTGCCTGCTAATAAGGATATTTACATTTCCTCCTTGCACCAAGGAAGTAAGCCCTGTTTATGCCCACAGTTTCTCTGCAGCGCTGGTCCACTTGAACTGTGTTTGGAAAGCAGGTGGAGAGCTGTTCAGGGACAAACACGATGGCAGAAGGTGTGAGTATTGTACGAGGATTCATTTAATTAGTGCATTTGGAATTATGGTTTTCTAAGTGAGTCCAGAATTCAGAATCTATTTAAGGTTTTTAGATGGCAGGGAGTTAACCATTGTATTCTACTATCAGTAACATGCCCTGTGTCTTGAAGATGAATTAGTCATTGCAGAGGCAAATTTTAAGCCCTTTAAGACAGAAAAAAAAACTTATGCCTCTTTCTACTCATTGTTTTATAATTTAGTGCTTTTGTATATGTCTTCGATAATTTTTTGGATTGAACTTGGATGAATGATCACCAGAGTTTGAGAACAAAATCAAGAAAATTTTTATATGATTTCAAGTAATAAAATCGAATAGCTGGGCGTGGTGGCGTACGCTTGTAATCCCAGTACTTTGGGAGGCGGAGACCAGAGGATCCAGGTTCGCAGCCAGCCTCAGCTGCTCTCTCTCTCTCTCTCTCTCTCTCTCTCTGCCTGTCTCTCTCTTTCTCTCTACTTAGTGAGGCCCTCCGCAACTTCGTGAGACCCGGTTTCAAAATGAAGTATAAAAAATAGGGCCAGGGGTGTAGCGCGGAGGTAGAACGCCCCTGGGTTCAATCCCCGGTACCGCAAAAAATAAATAAATAAATAAATAAATAAAATAAAATCGAACACATGATGGATGGTATTTACCACCTGTAGGTCTGACTCACCAGGGAGCTGGCTTTATAAATGTGGTGCTATCTGAACCAGGGGCCTCCAGCTGCCAATCAGGGAGCCAAAGAATGTGATGGTGTTATTGTGATAACATGCCCCAAAAGTAATTTTTTAGCCTCGTTTTCTACCCTAAAATTAAACTTCCTGTCCTTATTCCCCAAGGACAAAACCAGTTCCTGCCCTTATTGCCCTTAGGACAACACCTGGGAATCCAGTTCCTGCCCTTACCTTCACCCAAGGACAAAGTCCTCAAAACCGACCCCCGCCTCTGTGTTCAGCCCCCTCCCCTAATCACTTTACTTCTAAATAAGGGAAAATTTTCTGTGGTTGGCTGATTTGAACCATAACCTG
The DNA here is from genome assembly GCA_004027185.1 of Glis glis. Classification (NCBI taxonomy): domain Eukaryota; kingdom Metazoa; phylum Chordata; class Mammalia; order Rodentia; family Gliridae; genus Glis; species Glis glis. Next base: position 24,706 of record PVJS01002185.1, read on the forward strand.
AAAAAAACTGTTTCTGTACCCTGGCTTGCTCTATAAAAGGGGAACTGTAAGCTACACAAGGTGCTACCGTTCCAGCCTGTGCTGGAGGACGGTGGCCCCGCAGTATTAAAGTCTCACCTTAACTGAGACGGTGGTCTTGAAATTTGTTTCTCGCGCATTGTTTAACATCTTTGGAGGCCCCAGCGTGATATTTAGAGAGACCTCACTTGGGCCTTGGACGGTGCCCCGGGGATGGGAAGACCGGACAGGCTCCAGAGAACAGGCCAGTGACTGCCTGTTCCCGCTTCACCAGACAACGCTTGGCGGGGGCTTTTGGTCCCGGTGAGTCGACTCTGGAGGGGGTCAGGGTTGGTTGGACGCAACCAGTAACCCTGGTCTCCCAAGGTCTGGGGAGACATCCCCAGCCACCTAGTTCTGTTTTCTGTCCAATTCCTGGGAATTGTTTCGTTTATATCTATGTTTTTGTCTGTCTGTTTGTTCATTAGTGAAAGTTGGTTCTGCCTGCTTATCTCTGCTTTGTACAAATTGTTATTTCCAATTCATTACTCTTAGGTTTTTGTCTTTATGGGTGAAATGTTTGGCTTCTCGGTCTTGTTCTTGTTGGGAATCTTGTGTTTTCGATAGGCTTAGGGGCAGTAGCCCCCCCAAATTGGACAAGGTTCAAAAGGTTTTTACTCTTGTTTTATTACATCTTGATCTGCCTTGTTTTCCTAGGCATTCCCTATGCCTCCATATTGATCCCCTGTTGGTGGACTGGAGTTGTGGGGGAGGAGCGCCAGGTCTCACAAAGTTGTAACTAAACTCATTTGGACAAATATTCCCCCACCCCAGGGAGAGATGGGGAAAACAAACAGGATGGCTCTTCCAAATGGGCGCACATAAGGGACTAGTCACCCCAGTGCCTTGAGCCAACCCACTCTTTTTGAGCACAGAGGGTGGTTCGTTTGAGTCACAGTGGAGGAAACCGGCCTTGACGTAAAACTTGGGGAAGCTACCTCCAAAAGTAGTACACATCCGACCCAAAACATTAGAGCCCCCCTAACCTCGAGTAAGCATGTACGGACTTCAGGAGGTCACTTTCCCAGCCCACTTGAGTGGTGATCCGCCTGCTTGTAACCCCAAAGGCTGGGGAAGCGGGGAGCATAGGGCCAGTCCTAGCTCCTTGCCATCGGGAGAGGCACCAGGTTGGGGGTTTATATCGACCCTCCGCAATCCAAAACCTTGCTCGAGGTATAGCTAGTAAATCCCCGTGAGGGGTAAAAACTGTCCATCCTGACTGTGGAGTCTGAACGCTGACTCTGCTTGCTTATGCAAGTAGCTGGCCGGCAATTCCTCCTAAAAGAGTTCTGGACTTAACTGTTACCGTTTGGAGCGATGCCGTGGATTCTTGTTCTTAGCTAGTTTAGAAAAAGCTACTGTTGCAAGCTTGAACAAAGTTTTATTATTACAGAGAGAAACGGGGGACAGAGTAATCAAGCACTACGCCAGAGGTGATGTAGTGGAGGGCCTTGAAAGTAAGGCACTGATGCCTTTGAACATATACAATTTTTATAAGAATCAATTATCTCTTGTTTCTTACCCTGCTTAACCGATAGTCTTCTTTTCCCACCAAAAGCAGGTGCAATTCCGTCAGTTATCTCTGTTATGTAAGTCCTTCTTGTTAGCCTTCTTTGTTCATCCTCACAGGGGCAGACATCACTGATCAAAATATGTTACTTGGTTGGCAAGGTCAGGGGGCTTCATGAAGCTTGCTTTGTTTTTATTAAAGTTTAATGCATGTGTATTGCCCACCTGTGTCCTTGGTGAGTTCTCAGCATCTCCTTATCTCTATCTGCTAGAAGTTACTTATTATGTTGAAAACTTGTTTTATAATAAAGGAAAGAAAATAAACAGGAATATAGTCTTTTAAAGTGTGGAGGATTTGGGACTATAACTACTAGTAATTAATATTGGGTTAATATAGCTTGCTTTTTCATCTTTTAATGTTAGTCTTAAATGCTGTGAAAGTCTATAATTCTTTTCTAATTGCATGTGTCTGTGCCTGCAACATTCAGTGTTTAGCTGGACTAACAGCCAACTTTTAGTTGACCAAGGTCAACCTTGGCTGCAGCTCTCGGCTGATAACTTAGAGACAGAGAAAAGGATTTTATTGTTCTGCTTGAGTATGAGAGCTTGTTCTCACTATTAGCAATTGATACCTATTAGCAATCGATGCAAGCCCAATACCCATCATTAACTAAATCATAAATATCCCAAAATGGGCCAAGGATCTTCCTCCTCTTCTCTCAACACCTCTCTAGAAGCCCTGATGACTCATTTCTCTGAGTTTAAGAGCAGGGCCCGCAATAATGGGTACGCAGTAACTAGAGGGCAATTGTGAACTTTATGTGAGCTTGAATGGCCCTCCTTTGGAACGGGCTGGCCGGCAGCAGGTTCTTTCTGCTTATTAGGTCTTTATCTCATATGACAGGTAATTCTCTCTAACCCTGGCCAGGACTCTGACCAGATTCCTTACATTACTGCTTGGATACACCTGGTTATAGATTCACCATCTTGGATTAAAAGTTAACCTGCCCTTCTATCCTTTAACCCAACCCAAACAGGCAAAGGAAAAGGAAAACCCCAAGAAGAACCAACAAGGGCCAGCCGTTCTCCAAGATGAACACCCAGACTCACTTGACCCCTCCCTTAGCCTCCCACTTCCTTATCCCCCTACTACCACTACTTCCCCCATTCCTACTTCTGGTCCGACAGCTGCCCCTCTCGGCCCTCCTTGGCTTAGTCCTTCCTGTGTACTGGCTCCTCATATGGCCTACCTACCCATACCCTCACCCCACCTACAGCCCCTGCTACCATTGCACCACCTTCCCTTCTCCCCTCCATTTAATGCCCAATACAGGTGGTGACCAGACCCAAGGATGTCTTGTATACATCCCATTTTCTACCACTGATCTTTATAACTGGAAACTACAAAACCCCTCTTTCTCTGAAAAACCACAGGCACTTGTTCACCTCCTGGAGACCATTTTCTTTACTCATTAACCCACTTAGGATGATTGTCAAGAAGTCTTTCTTTCAGGTCCTTTTCACATCAGAGGAGCATGAATGAATCCAGCAAGGGGCATGTCGCACTGTGCTGGGACAGAATGGGACTCCCACCACAGACCCCATTCGCTTGGAGAGGGTGGTACCCCAAAGTCATCCCGATTGGGATTATAATTCTGATTCATGTAAAGAGGAGATAGCCAGGTACAGCGAAGCTCTGCTTAGGGTGGTACGAGTGGCAGCTAGGAAGCCGACCAACATGGCCAACGTAAATGGGATCATACAGGAGGCAGGGGAATCCCCATCAGCTTTCCTAGAAAGACTGATGGAAGCTTATTGGACCTACACTCCCTTAGACCCTGAGGCTCTGGAAAACAGATGAATCCTTAATATTGCATTCATCTCCCAAGCAGCCTCAGACATAAGAAAAAAATTAAACGATTAGAAGGATTCGAAGGAAAGGTTATATCTGAATTAGTAGAGATAGCTCACAAGGTATTCCACAATAGGGACAGCATGGAAGAGGATCAAAAATGGGAGAAAAGAATAGAGCAAACTGTCATTGCGACAGTCACGGCCAACAACCTAGGTGCCCACCCCAGGAAGCAAAACAACCATGGTGAAAAATCTCCTTTGGCCAAAAATCAGTGTGCTTACTGCAGGGAAATAGGACATTGGAAAAATGAATGCCCAAAGAAGAAACGAGAAACCCCCATCATGCACCTGAAAGAATGATGGGGCCAAGGCTCAGAGCCCCCCCATGAGCCTATGGTAACCTTAAAAGTAGGGGAACCCATTAAGTTTTTGGTAGACACTTGAGCTGCCTTCTCTGTCCTTAAGGCCCCTAAAGGTCCCCTGTCCAAAGATAAGCTCCAGGTTCAGGGAGCAACAGGAAAAATTGACTCTTATCCCTGGATGACCTCTAAGATCTCAGACTTGGTAAAAGGGACTATAACACACTCATTTCTAGTCATGCCCAACTGCCCCTACCCCCTACTAGGAAGAGACCTACTCCAAAAGCTACAGCCTACCATTACGTTCCAAGAGGAGGAGGCCCAACTTGCTTTACCTGGAGAATCTCCAATTAAGCTCATGATCACCCACCCCATAGGAGAAGAATACCTTTTAATGCCAGAGTTCACCTGTACCCTCAGTGCCCCCTCCCTGGAGTTCTTAGAAAAATGCAAAATTGTGGTGACAGGAGTCTGGGCAGAAACGAATCTCCCAGGCTTGGCAAAGCACTGCCCACCTATAATTGTCCAGCTTCTTAGCTCTGCAGTACCTGTACGTGTCAAACAGTACCCCCTCAGTCTACAGGCTCGCCAAGGAATCGCCAGCCACATCCGGCGACTCAAGGATGGAGGAATCCTTGTTTCCTGTCAGTCCCCATGGAACACCCTACTACTACCTGTTAGAAAAACCGGAACTGGGACTATCGACCTGTACAAGACCTATGAGAGGTAAACAAACGGGTGGAGACGATCCACCCGACTGTCCCCAATCCTTACACCTTGCTTAGTTGTCTCCCACCAGACAAAACTTTCTACTCAGTATTGGACATCAAGGATGCTTACTTCAGCCTACCCATTGCCCTGGTGAGTCAACCCATTTTTGCTTTCGTATGGACAGACCCGGAGGACGGAACTACAGGTCAGTTAATGTGGACAAGGCTACCCCAGGGGTTCAAAAATCCCCCCACCCTATTTGACGAAGCCCTAAGCTAGGACTTAAGCAATTTCAAGGTCACCCACACCAACCTTACACTGCTCCAATATGTGGATGATCTCTTGCTGGCTGCTAAGACCTGGGAAGAATATACACAGGGGACTCTGGATCTTTTAAGGGAGCTAGAAAAGCTGGGGTACTGAGTTTCTGCCAAAAAGGCCCAACTATGCTCTCAACAAGTCACATATCTGGGCTATGAACTTTCTCGGGGCCTTCGAACCTTCTCAAGAGGGCGAATAGAGGCCATACTCCAGATCCCTCAACCTATAAACAAAAGGCAGGTCAGGGAATTTCTCGGAGTGGCCGGTTACTGTAGGCTATGGATTCTTGGATTTGCAGATTGCACAGCCCCTGTACTCAGCCACAGCTGAAGGAGACACTCCTCTGATATGGGGGGAACAGGAGCAGCAGGCTTTTGACACCTTAAACGTGCCTTAGTATCAGCCCCAGCACTGGCTCTCCCTGACCTCCAAAAACTGTTTCAGCTGTATGTGGCAGAAAAAAATGGAGTGGCAAAAGGCGTACTTACCCAGACGCTGGGCCCCTGGAAATGCCCAGTAGCCTACCTTTCAAAAAGACTGGACCCTGTAGCATCCAGGTGGCCAGCCTGCCTGAGAGCTATTGTACCTACCTCCTCCCTTGTCAAGGAGGCAGATAAACTCACCCTGGGACAGGATCTTGTCATACATGCTCCTCACTCCGTAGAGACTCTGCTGCGGGCACCCCCTGACAAATGGCTATCCAATCATTGACCCAGCTCCAATTTCAGCTATTAGACTAGCCAAGGCTAAAGTTCATCCAAATCGGATCTGTCAATCCAGCCCTCTTGTTGCCAGAGAGCGATGAGGGGATGGATTTGATTCATGAGTGCTGAGATGTCTTAGAGATTTTACAGGGGAGTTGGCCCAATCTCACCGATGTCCCCATCCAAGACGCAGAAAAAACTCTCTTCACAGATGGGAGCAGCTTCATTGAAGATGGGATCCAATATGCTGGAGCAGCAGTAGTCAGTCATTTGGAGGAGCAATGGACACAGACTTTGGACCCAGGGACTTCTGCCCAGAAAGACAAGCTCATCGCTTTAACGCAGGCAGTAAGACTGACCAAAGGAAAGACTGTGAACATCTATACAGATAGCAAGTATGCCTTTGCCATTGCCTACATACATGGTGCCATATACAAAGAAAGAGGCCTACTGACCTCAGCAGGAAAGCAGATAAAAAATGTTCCTGAAATCCTAGCACTCCTTGAAGCCCTATGGATGCCGAAGAAGGTGGCCATCATCCACTGCCCAGGGCTCAGGAACGATGACTCCCTGAGGCTAGAGGAAATTGGGCCTCAGGCCAAGCAGCTAAGAGGGCAGCAAAGGATGGGACTGTCCCTACAGGAAAACCCACAACCGTGGGAGTGATAACCCCCCTTCTGGAGCTCCCGGAGAGCCCCCACTATAACAATGAGGAGATAGCCAAGCTAGGTGAACACACAATTCTCCCCTCTGGATGGAGGGTGCTCCGAGAAGGAAAGATTGCAATTCCTTCTGCTCTGGGAAGAGAGATAGTCCATGCGACCCACCTAAATAGTCATCTAGGAGAAACGAAGCTATATCAACTGATCAACAAGGTGTATCACATCCCATCATTGGCCAAACTTGCCCACTGAGCTGTGAGCAGCTGTCCAAAGAATGTGATGGTGCTATTGTGATAACACACCCTAAAAGTAATTTTTTAGCCTCGTTTTCTACCCTAAAATTAAACTCCCAGTCCTTAGTGCCCCAAGGACAAAACCAGTTCCTGCCCTTATCACCCATTAGGACAACACCCGAGAAACCAGCTCCTGCCCTTACCGCCCAAGGAGAAAGCCTTCGAAACCGACCCCCCCTCTGTGTTCAACCCACTCCCCTAAACTAACCACTTTACTTCTAAATAAGGGAAAATTTTCTGTGGTTGGCTGATTCGAACCATAACCTGCAAATATCTGTTTCTGTACTCGGGCTTGTTCTATAAAAGGGGAACTGTGAGCTACACAAGGCGCTACTGTTCCAGCCTGTGCTGGAGGATGGTAGCCCCGCAGTTAAAGCCTCACCTTAACTGAGACGGTGGTCTTGAAATTTCTGTTTCTCATGCATTGTTTAACACTATTATATGTTGATATAAAAAGGAAATGAAAAGTAAGACTTTCCCATAATTTTGTAGCCCAGTATAATAAATATAGCATTTGGACATAGCATTTGTTTCACTACACTGAGCCTCTGTTTGGGTGGCAGAATAACTCAGTAGGCCTTGACACAGTACACATAAGATATCTAATTCCCTCCACTGTCATGAAACAAGGTTCTCAGGAGTTGGGATATATGGAGCTTTGTATTTGCCAGTCATGGGAATTGAATTTGTCTACTCTTTCTCCTTTATCTCACACTGATCAATCACAAGGCGCTACCTGTGCATGAGGTCCTGTCTGAGAGAGCTGTTGGCCTTCCTTTGGGGGAATAAGAAACATTTAACAATGATTTCCACCAGTTACTCCATAACTTGCCTCTTTCCTTCCTCCTACCAGAGCAAGACCTCTATTCTCCAGGCTTTTCTCTATCTAGGTTACCTGGATGAATCTGAAATGTCCAAATATCCGGAATATATCTTTGAATGTATGAGATATGCTTTGAAATCCAAGGTGTAGAGTATGATGCCATCTTTACCACACATATGGCTCTTAGCACTTTACAGCTCAATTTTCTGCTTAAAAGGGTGCCGCTTATAAACCAGCAAATACAGCAAGTGACTAATTAGCCAAATTAATGAGGGCTTGTTTACTTGAAGTCCCCAGTGCCCTTAGAACTTGGGATGTTTCGTTATTACAATCTGCAAGTGGTTTCTTCCAATTAATTTTTAACATACGGCTCTTGCCTCTTCTCAGTAATATGCAATATCCTAATACTTTGGAGGGGTTTGCAAGAATTAACTCATTAATCCTCATAGAGAACCAATGGAAATAAAACAAAAAGGAATCATACTGTATTGGGCTGCTTACACTAATTTTTGTATACTTTACAAGCTCTATAGGTCTGAGGGGAAATTTGTAAAGTGCAAATATTAAGGCCTATTCTGGGAAAAAGACAGAAACACATGTAGATTTCAAAGGAATTGCTCTTTGCCACAGCATCAATGATGAACAAGCTAAGAAAAGTCAATCCTCTTATTCTAGCCCATTGAGGGATGGAGACAAATCCAAATCTAGCTAAGCACACAGAAGGAAACTATTAAAAGTCAAAGACAAAGCGAGAATCTTGAAAGCAGCATGAGAAAAGTGATTCATTACATACAAAGAATCCTTAATAAGATTAATAGCTGATTTTTCATCACAAAGCTTAGAGACTAGAAAGCAGTGGGATGACATATTTAAAGTACTGGTAGGAAAACTGTTAACCAAGAATTCTATATCTGATGAAACTACCCTTCAAAAATGAAAGAGAACTTTAAGACCTTCCCAGATAAAAGCAGAGGGAGTTCATTGCAAGTGGATCTGCACTACAAGAAATGCTGATAGGAGTCCTTTAAGCCAAAATTAAAGGAAACTAGGCAGCAACTAGAAGCTAAATGAAGAAATAAAGAACTCTGGCAAAGGCAACTAATTATAAATCTGTGCTAATGGTACACAATATATAAATATGTAATTTGTGACAATAATGGCATGGGGGAAGAAGTATAGGAACAGAGGTTTTATATGCTATCAAACCTTGGTATCAATGAAAACTTTATTATTATAGATTTATCATGCTAATTATAATCCTCATGGTAACTACTAAAAAACCCTTAAAATATACATAAAGGAAAATGAGGAGGGAATCAAAGTGGTACAGTGGAAAAAAATGACGTTAGTATTGGAGGATTTGAGGAACAAAAAGATAGAAAATAAAGAACAAATAGCAGAATGGCAAAAATATTTCTTATAAATAATAACTTTAATGTAAATGAGTTAAATTTACCAATTGAGATTTTCAGAACTGATTTAAAAAAAAATAATCCACCTGTATGGTGTGCACCATAGAAGTATACATAGAGGTGTGCAGCTAGAGTGTGCGAAGGGGTGACGTGAACATCTCTGTAGCTCACTGAGAAAGGAGAGACTGGTATTGTGTTGATGATTGAATTATAATCCACTACAAATTATCTGTTTCAATTTTCTACCAGACTTAAAAAATTTAATAATTCTATCTTTGTATTTCGACAAAAGTCAATTTCATCTATTTGAGGTGAAGCTTAGTTCATTTTGTGCTGCTATACCAGATTACCTGAGGCTGGGTAATTTGTAAAGTACAAAAATTTGTTCTCTCACCGTTCTGGAGGTGGGGAAGTCCAAGATCAAGGTGCCAGCATCTGGTGAGGGCTTTCTTTCTGTATCCTCACCTGGAAGAAGGCAGAGAAGCAAGAGAGGGGAAAACTCTGTGTCCTCATGTGGCAGAAGAAAAGAGAAAACCCACTCTTGAAAGCCCTTTCTGTAGCAACATTAATCCATTATACCTCTCCAAAGGTTTCACCACTCAACACTGCTGCCCTGGGGGGAGTAGGTTTCCAACACTTGAATTTTAGAGAGAACACATTCAAACAATAGCAGCTAAAATACTGTATTGTGTTTGGAATTTTCCAGAAAGAAGACAAATTATTTTTGTTTATTTGTTAGCTCTTCCTGCAAATCACTCAGGTGATAGTGCCAAAACATGGTATCAGTGGTCGGTCAGGATAATTTACATATGGAAATCAATGGAAGGTATTTCATGAAAAGGAAGATTTAACATAATGAAATTAATGGAAACATTAAAAGTAAAAGAAATATGCAGAATCTGTATATGTCAATTATTCACTTTGAATGCAGACAGGATGAATTTTTAGGTGGCCTTTGAAGAAAGCAAGCCTGGTTGGTTGAATTGTGAATAGAAAAGGATATTCCAGGTATACAGAGGAGGTAAAATGGTTTTGAGTAGAAGATGGCTTGGAGACTATGGAAATGAGACATGCCCTATGGCCCATTTATTCCCTGTAGTGAGTAACAAGCTCAGGTGCCTTGGGAAAAGAAGCAATAATTCCATCCTTACATATTTGGAGCTTAACTAAGTTAGCTTAGCTTACTCTAAGGAGGACAGAGAATGGGTCCTTTGTGGTAGAAATAACTCTCTTCAACCTATTTGATGCATTATCTTCTTAAGATGTTCTGTCAAAACACATTAATGACTCCCATGATATGAGTATAAAATCCAAACTTGGCTATGCTCTGAATATTTGGGTCTCTCCAGAATTCACAGGCTGAACCCTAATCCACAATGTGGTGATATTAAGGGGCGGGGACTTTGGATTCCTCAGGAATGTGATTAATACAACTTACAAAAGAGGCTCCAGGGAGCTTTTTCTCTCCTTTCCTAACCTGAGGATGCAGTGAGAGGGAAGTGGAGAATTTCCTGGCGCCTTGATCTTGGACTTTCTAGCTTTCAGAATGTGAGTAATGAATTTCTGTTGTTTATAAGTTATCTAGCCTCAGATATTTGTTACAGTAGTCTGTATATACTAAGAAATTGGTACTGCGAAGTAGTATGCTGCTGTAGCAAATAAATAACTTAAAATGTGGAAGTGGTTGTGGAACTGTGTAATGGGTAGAGGCTAGAAGAGTTCGGAGGTACACACTACGGAGGTACCTACTAGAACAAGCCTAGATTGCATTCAGCGGATCGCTGAAGGCATTCTTGTGAGAGCGCAGAGGATGAGGAGAGGTTGAGGAAGCCCTAATCTTCTTAGAGATCATCTAAGTGGTTGTGATCAGAGTATTGGTAGAAATACGGATGAAAAGGCCATTCTGAGGTCTTAGAGGGAAATGAGAAACATGCGATTGGAAACTGGAGGAAAGTCCATTCTTGTTATAAAGTGGCATGGAACTTGACTGAATTGTATGAATTCTAGCACGTAGTGAAAGATAGAACTTCTGAGTCATGAAAAAAGATATTTGGTAAAAGAAATGTCTGAGCAAAGCATGAAGTATGCACATAGCTTCTCTTAACTGTTTATAGTAAAATGAATTGAAAGCAGAATTTATGATCAAAAGGAATATAGAATTTAAAGACTTGGAAAGTTCTCAGGCTTCTCAACTGACCTATATCATAATAAATGAGAAAGCATAGTTTGGGACTGATTTAGTCCATTTGATTTTCTCATAGTTCTGAAGTCTGGGGAATCTGGGATGAAGGCACCTGCAGAAAACCAAGAGCGTGTGCGTGGGTAAGGAGTCTGCATGGACTGACCCTGTGGTATTCATCAAGACAATGGCAGAATGACCCTGAAGGTATTTCAGAGAGGTCTTGGGGCTGCCATTCCCATCACAGACCCAGTGCTGTGCTCTTGAAGGCATAAACATTTCAAAGGAGAGGCCTGTGGGACCTTGTGTCTCACTGCCCGGCACACCTTAGGGCTCCGCTCCACACATCCCAGCACAGCTCTCCTTGGACACCCTGGGTCAGCTCCACTGGCCCCAGGTACAGCAATGGATGCTCCTCTAGGGGGCATAGGTGATAAACCTTGATGGAGTTACATGGTGCCATGTCCACCAGTGCTCAGAGTGCACAGCTCTGGGGCATGGCTGCCTCCATCTAGATTTCAAAGGATTACCCAAGTGCCTCTCAGCCCAGGCAGAGAACTGCCACAAGGACCAAGCTACTGAAGAGAGCCTCACTAGGGCAATGTCTCGTGGGAACAAGAGCTGCCACCCAGACCCCAGAATAGTAGAGCCACCTGGATGCAATTCTAGCCAGAGAACCATAGGTAGATGACTCCAATCTGTGAGGGTTGCTGTATGGGCTGCACCCAGCAAAGCTATGAGGAAGGGGCTTCCCAGAGCCCTGGGGTACTCAATACCCACCCTAGTTTCCCAGAAGATAGGGAATATGGTCAAACAGGATTGACCTCTAGTCAAAATATTTAATGCTTGCTTTGTTGGATTTTGGATGTACTAGGGACCTGTTATTCCTTTTTTCTTTCCTGTTGTTTCCCTTTGGAATGGGAATATGTGTCCTATGTCTGTTGCACCATTGTACTTTGGAAGCACATAGCTTATTTGATTTCATAAGCTTGACATTGGAAAAAGAGTTTGTCTCGGGATGAATTGGACCTTGATTCTCACTCACATTTGATGTAGATGATATTTAGATAAGACTCAGGATTTTAAACCTTTGTGTCGATGCTGGAACAAGTTAATATTCTGTAGCTACTGGGATTGAATGTGTGTATTTTGTATGTGAGAAGGACATGACTTTTAGGAGGTCGGGGTGGAATGCTGTGGTCTGAATGTTTGTATCTCCCCGAAGTTTACGTATTGAAACTTAATACTGATTGTAATGGAATTAAGAGGTGGGGCCTTTGGCAGATGATTAGGTCATGAGGATTCCACCCTCATAAATGGGATTAGAACTCTTAGAGCCAAATGGAGCTCGTTCACCCCTTATAACACATGGGAACACAGCGAGAAGGTGCTGTCTATGAGGCAGAGAACCAGCCCTCACCTGACACTGAATCTACTGGAGCCTTGATCTTAGCTTCCTAGCTTCCAGAACTGTAAGCAATAAATTTGTGTTATTTATGAACTATAGCAGCTCAAGCAGACTAAGACAAGCTTCTTAGTTGGATTCAAGGATTTTCACAATCTTGTTCTTATCTGTCTTTTCACCATTTCAATTTCTCAGGGAATGGGATGGTTAGAAATCACTAGTTATACAGATTTTTGATAAATATATTGTTTTAGTTGAGTAAGCATTTGGATGTTATGATTATTTTCAGACAAAAATAAGAGAATAACCTGAGTATTCTCAGCCTTTTCCATCCCCAAGCTGAAAAAAAAGAAAGATTTTAGCTTTTTCTGCATAGTTTGTTTTTCTTTCCTCCTTGAGAGTATTCTATTGTCAGACCTGGGTTTTTTCCTTTTAATTCAGAATGAGAAAGAGATGGAAAGGGTAGAATAACCAGAGTACTCAGACATAGTAGAGAAGAGCCGGATGTTTTAGGAAGTTTTGAGGAGAATGGCACTAGATGAATCCCAAGATGTAAAGAAAATAAACGAGAGAAGAAATGAAAGTTAAAAACAACAACAAAAACTGTAACTGTGAACTACATTGACTTTTCAAATACAATCCAAAGGAGTCAAGTGATTTTGCTGTTTTTCTGGTTGCTAGACTGGGTTTTTTCAAGTGTCATAGCTGATATTGAATCACCTGGGCCCTGGCTTCAAAAGGCTTACAGGGGTGATGGTGACATTTAGGACACAAAGTAGACATTAAGTAGAATTTGAATTTAAAAGCCCTGCTTTTTTTTCTAGTTCTACTTCTGAGACTCAAAGTTTTGTTTTATTTATTTCAAAGTCACCTCCCAATACTTAGTTCTAGAGTTACCTTTTCTGTGAAATCTCCTCCTGGAATTTCTCTTTAGTCCTAAGGCATTGGCACTCCATCTTTTGGGTCTCACTTCTCACCTGTACAGATTTTTCTCATTGCTTTAATAGTACCTAGCTGATTTCCTTTGTGTCTCTTTAAGTGACTCTGAGTTCTTTGAGGGCAGGAACCATCTTTGTATCTCCAGAGAGTGTTGTACCACATCTGATGCATAGTAGGCACTTAATGCACAGTTGTTATATAAACAGTGGCTTAGTCAGTTATTTTAGTAAGCATTTTCACTGCTGTGACCCAAATACCTGACATGCAAACCTTAGAAGAAGTATTTCATTTGCTCACAGTTTGGGAGATTTCAGTCCATGTTATACCAGTTTCTAAGGAGTAGCCAGGGCTGCAGGTCCTCAGGCCATAATGGTGAGGAGTAGAGAGAGAAGGTGAGACTTTGTGTCAGCTCATGGCAGCACAGGAGAGAGGATCAGGAAACTGTAGCACCTGGCCAGGGAAAACACTGTCCCCAGCCCCACCCAGCGACCCTTCCCCAGCAACCAAATCCTGTCTTCAAACATGGCTACCTTGTCTAACACATGAAGTTTGGGGCACATTTTAAATCCAAACTATAACACCAGGGTTCCTGTGTATTATTATCCTCCATGTCCACATACCATTGTGTATTTCAAAATGTTTTCCAAGTGGGAAGGAAGAACTTTATAAAATATCCCAGCAGGTTCCCTGTCAGCCCCAGAATTTGCACTTGAGTGTGTAGTAAGAGGAGTTGGGTTGGGGGACAGGAGGCAAAACATCACATAGCAGGGTATCGGTTTTTGTGAATGTTCTAATTTCTATGTTAGGGAGTGAGGTTACTGCTGTTTATTATATTTTAAATGAACAAGCAAACAAGCAAGCAAACAAATTATAAATGAGAGCTATACATGGAGCAATGATGAAAGCATACTATAAACCAATGGTATAATTAATCCAACTCTATGAACTTGAAGTAACTAAGAGTATCTGAGAGCTGTAGTGTAATGGGACAAAAGACTACAATTAACATGCCCAGTACTGTTTCTCTCTCCACCTTGCATGCCTGATGTCCTTGCTGCTTTCTTCCTGATGGTTGCATAGTCATAACTAATAGTGGATAGTGTCTTTAAAGTTTATTTTTCATGCCTAGGCATTTATGTAGACAAGGAATTCAATTTCATGTTGAAGATTTCTCATGTTGAAGATGACTTTATAAAGGTGGTCCTCAAACTTTAGTGTGCCTACAAATAAATATCTTGTTAATTTAACCTTTTGTGTTTCTGGTCACATATCCCTTACATTCTGATTCATTAGGTTTGGTTGTATGATCCAAGAACCTGATTTTAAAAATCATTCTTGGGATATTTTGATGTAGGTGACTCACAAAAATATATCATGATATGACTTTGGTCGGTCTACTTTTGGAATATCAAGCTGAGTTGCAGACTTCTAAATGGTGTAGAGATGTACAAAGACCCTGAAGATGCTCCGAAAAAGAGCATCAGAAATGGTCAGAGTAATGGAAGAATTGATTAAAGGCATTTATCAGGTTTAAAGGATCTAAATGTACCTAATCCTTAAAGTCTGGCTCAGCAACAACTAAGATGGGATAATGCAATACAAATATTTGAACCACATAAACATCAAACATGGAAAGAAGTTATTTAGCTTGTCAGAAGACAGTATGATTAAGAGTAGTTAAAAATGACCTCTAGGTTGAATCTAGGATTAGTCTACTGGAATAAAGTGGTTAGGTTTCAGAGTAGAATCTTAACAGAAGTGATAAATCTTAATAGAAGTGATAAATCAATAAAAATAAATGTGGGAAAAATTGGTCAACAAATGAGTTCATTTTGCTTATATTTAAAGGCTAGTGAAGGCTTGCCCCCATTTTTTTTTCTATTCTCCAGTTGTTTCTTCTGGAGAACAAACACCCACCTGGACTCCCACTTGTTCTCATACTTGGCTTTGATAGAGTTTTATTGTCCCTTTGCCTTACCTCTGGAGACATCATAATGCTGCCAGTCTTGATTCTCCAAACTGGCAGTTGCTGGTCTCCCCTTTTCCTCATTCAACAAATATTTATTAAGCACTAACTGTTAAAAGGCAACTTTTTATGTGCCTTTTAGGGGACTAGTCCAGGCACTGGGTAGCATGACAGAGAAGCTCTGTTCCCAGTGGGCTCATGTTCTAGAGGAATACTGAATGGTTAGATATAGAATGGCTCCTTGAAGAGCTCATAAATTGGTGTTTGGAGCTGATGTAATTGAGTGATGAGGGTTGTAATCCCAGAAGTGGATAAATCCATTGTAATGGGTTAACCTGGGTGGTACCTGATAGGCTGGTTGGGTATGGCTGGGGTGTGGCCTGGGGGTGTGGCCTTGGGGATTATATAAATAGTTCCGGCTCCCCCTGGTAGCTCTCTAGCTTCTGGTCTTTGTGATGTAAAGAGCACAGCTCTTGGGCTCTCCTTCGGCCTCCAGCAGCTGCAGTGCCCTGAGATCCACGGTCCTCAGCCTCACATGGACTAAGCCCAAAACCATAAGAAAATAAATCTTCTTTCCTCTAAGTTATGCCTGCAAGAATGTTGACAGATACAAGGGTGCCCTACTCACCATGTTTCTAATTGGAATTGGTTGAGTTCTTTTGCCATTTTTTTCCCATAAGGGAGAACACATTAGTCCTTTGTTTTTAGTCCCCCCCCCCAGACAGATGGCAGGGAGAAGTGCCATTGAGAGGGACCCCGTATAAGCCTTGTCCCAATCCTTTTTCCCACCCTCTGACTCGCTTCCTTCACTGCCTTTTATTGGTATCTCAGCCGAATTTGCACCATTCCCTCCAGCAAATGCTCACTTTAGTCTCCTTTACATCATGGAGGGGTCTTCAAGCAAGCAAGCTGGGCTATTCTCCCAGGGTTGTGTGCTGTGCTCATGGCTGGCAGCTTTTGAGTAGACACAGAGGAAGAGAGGACTCCCAGGTAGACTAAAAAGAAAAAAAAATTACACGGTTCTGAACTTAGCACCATCTACCAGTCCCCCATACATACATAAATAAATAACAAATAAAACATCCATCTTCCCTTCCAGGGTCCTCCTCCTTTTCGTTTCACATTGCACATTGCTATTTTGTGATTTGTTCTTTTAAGGCTGATGGTCCCTTAAAACACACACAAGCAAAATCTGCTTAATTTCATCCATATACGAACGTCCCAGGGTAGGATGAGTGGACGGGGTCGGTGGGACTGCTGTCTACACCGCGCACATGCGCACTCAGAACCATCCTGTGGCGTAACCGGAGCTTCTCTTCCCTGGGTTCTCTTCGGGTTCCTCTTGCTTCTGCCATGGCTTCACTGTGGTCACCCCAGATCCAGTTAGAATTAGAGCTTGAGGGCCGGGACAGAGCCTTCTCTTTCTTGGGAATTCCCTGTAGGCCACCATTCACAGGCCCTGACGCTCTCCATACATTATTCCCTTTAATTTTCTCTATAGCTGCTGATGAGGCCCCTGCCTCCCCCGATAGATACCACTTGGAGCTTTGCCACCTCTGACCTCTGGGTGTGTTTCTCTCCTATAAGGGGAAAAAGTAACGGAGGCACACTTGTTGGACTCCAGCATTTTTAAAGAAGATTAAAAAAAATATATTTCCCTGGGTTGAACTTAGAACTGTGATCATCTTGATTGAATGAAAGTACTCAGCCGCCCTCTGTGAAGAGTACACATGCAGATGTTTCAGAGTGATTAGTGAGAGCCTTCCTAGGGTCAGCTCTGAATACTTTTATAAACTGCACGGGAGGGATTACCTGCAGAACTAAATATAACCAAGGGAAAAGTCTGGAACGCACTGTTCATTACAGTAGCCACAAGCTGTATATGGCTCCTGAGCACTCGAAATTCAGCTAATCTGAATTGAGATGAGCTGTAAGTATAACATGATTTAGAAAACTTAATAGGAGGAATGTAAAATATATTGTTAATACTTTTTTTTTTTTCTGGCTGTAGTGGTGCAAGCCTGTAATCCCAATACTTGGGAGGCTGAGACAGGAAAGGATTGCAGGTTTGAGGTCAGCCTCAAAGTAAAAAATAAAAAGGTAAAATAGGGCTGGAGGTGTAGCTCATAGGTAGAATGCCCCTGGGTTCAATCCTTAGTACCAAAAAACAAAATAAAAAATTTTGTTTTTTAAATTTTAAAACAGGATCTTGCTAAGTTGCTGAGGGTCTCACTAAGTTGCTGAGGCTGGCTTTAAAACCTGCAATCTTCCTGTCCCAGCCTCCCAATATTGGGATTACAGGCATGTGCCACCACACCCAGGTTTACTAATACATTTTATATTAGCTTCATGTTGAAATATTATTTTGGAAAGATTGGGTTAAAATGTAGTAGTAAAATTAAGCTC
This sequence comes from Glis glis, assembly GCA_004027185.1. Taxonomy (NCBI): domain Eukaryota; kingdom Metazoa; phylum Chordata; class Mammalia; order Rodentia; family Gliridae; genus Glis; species Glis glis. Next base: position 42,306 of record PVJS01002185.1, read on the forward strand.
ACTTTATGTGACTACCAAAAAATTTAAAACTATGTATGTACTTGCATTTATTTTTATGGAATGGCGCTGGTCTAAAAGAAAGATATCTAAAAATATGTGCTTTTAATGAAGTATACCTTACATTTCTACAGCTCTTTATTTGTATTTTTCTGGACTGCTTATATCTACCATTTGAACTAGTTTAGAATTAAACTGTCACCTTTGCTTTAAAAACATCTGGCATGTAACACACAGGCATAATTATTTTTCTGCTACAACCGTGTTGCTATAGGAGCAAAGTTATGGTACAATAAAGAACAACTTGAGCTAATAACTTGTATATGAAAATAGTTACATCTTCATTGTGGGAGCCACTAGGCACCTATACAGTTTCATTGCGCACACAAATCCCTTTTATAATGATGCTTTTTCATTCATTTGGCATGCTTTTATTATTATTAATACAACAGTGAAAACTCCATATATATCATGGTAAAAGCATCCATTTTGGATAATCAAACCTATAAATCTTGTGACTGCTCAGATATAGCCAATTAACTCCCCTTCCTCAGTACTGCAGCATTCCACGTAGTGCAGAAAGGGTGGCCATAATTTTCTAGCAATGTGTGTGACTGAGTGATAGTCACAGAGCCTCAGAAACTAGTGGGGATAGTGTTCAGTTAACCAAAATGCTTGTTTTAAACTCTCTTAAATATCTGTATTTTAAAAAGTATCATCTTCATTAGCTATGTCATCTGTGCTCATCAATACTTGGGCAGAATGTTTCATTGTCTGTGAGCAGAGGCCTGCTTTATGCCTCTGAGTTTCTACTATTTGAGAATGGAAGAGGTTTTTATTTTTAAATCAGGAATGATACTTTATAAAAAATTCTAGTCACATTTCATACTTGTTCCGTGATATTGCTTTGTTTCTTTGCTTACAGCACTAAGCCATTGTTGTTTTCTCTCTCTTGCGTGCGCGTGTGTGTGTGTGAATGAGTGATAGAGACACAATCTACAAATGCAGTGCAATCAGTGGGCGAAGCGGGATTGACTTGGGTGAACTTTCATTCACTGTTTTTTATCTTTATATGAAAAATTTTGATTACAATGTTTTAACAGTTTGCTGCTATCTAACTATTGAATATACCGCTGTTATATATTGAATGAGCAAGCTGTACCACTGAAGCAAAAATAAGAAACTTTGACTTTGCAAAGGTCAGGAAGTCACATTTCATGATCACAAGAATTCTGGCTTGTGTGTGTGTGTGTGTGTGTGTGTGTGTGTGTGTGTGTGGCCTCTGGGCATCTGGGATTTTAGTTTTGCTGGTATCTTTATTTTGATGAATAAAAATTTTCCCCATGATTCTACTGTTTTTTTTTTTTCCTTGAGCTATATTTTTAGATGGTGGTTGCTTCTGAATCCCTCTGAGCTTATAATGGGAAACTTATGGAGTGCTTAGATACAGTTTAAACATTTGAATAAAAATACACCGAGAAACGTCTCATATATGTACGCTTTTCATTCAATATTGTTTCTTGCCTCCAAATCTCCTCCATAAAATATTACGGATTTCAATTTCTGTTTGAGTTGTTCATCATTCTTCTAAACTATACCTGACCTTTTCATAAATTTGTTTTTGGATAAAAATGATGACCTAGAAGATATTTCACCAAGTAAAACCCTGCCAAAATCTGATAAGTGGGGTCCTAAAAAATCCAATCCCGTAAAATGCAGTTCACAGTATCATAAGGTTAATGGAATGAGGGGGATGACCCTGTTCAGCTGTCTGCCGTGGAGTCCCTGGGGTTTGGCTGAGTGATCGAGATCCAGCTCCATGCCAGCTGCTGTGCGAGTCTACCTAGTAAGGTTCTCCTCTCAGACTAAAGCACTGCTCCAGCACTGGTGTTGATCAAGCACCCTGCGGTGGGAAGGCTGGGAACCCTGGGACAGAAGTGGCAATTCCAGGAATCACCTGGTTGAGTTGCGCTCATTTCATTAGCCTCATCTGGGGAGACTGAGCCAGAAAAATCCTGGGCCCAGGGGCTCTACTCTCTTCCCTACCTCCCCAGCTTCCCTTTCACCTTCCACCAAGCTTCCCTTTTCTCTCTGCATCCCCTGTCTGTGTCTTCCCTCCCATAAAAGAACTTTAGCCCACCAGATCGAGAGCAGGAGGAGGTAGAGGGGAGTCAGTAGCATTGTATCCACATTTTTATTCCTGGGGGCTTGTTTGTGTGGGATTTTCCTGCAATTTGTTATTTCCAATAGAATATCATTAGGAATGAATTTGGCCAAAACTGTACCCTCCACAAATGTGACTAGTTGTAGATTTTACTTTCCATATGTTTTCAGCTCATGTCTGTAGATGATTATTAAAAATGTAGATTTTGCTTAATATTTGGCCTGTTATTTGGCTGAGGCATCTTCACTTCATTAGGACATGCACATGGTATGTTACTAAATTCGAAGAAGTGATCCCATTTATAATTGTTTGAAAAAGACCTAGCTTCTGAAAAATAAGAAAAGGAATTTGAGGCAGTTCATTTACTGATCACAGGTGGAATAATACCTACTTTTCAAACTTATTAGGTAAATCTCCCATGAAAGTGTTCTTCTTTTCAAATACCTATAGCATTTGACTTAAAGCAATTGTACTATTTTTTAAGTCTTATCTCTCCTATAAAAATTATTAATGATAAACACATCTAACTCATCTTTACATACCTCAGTGTACACAGTAGGTACTTAACAAATGTTAGATAAAGAAACAACATGCACATAAACATGTGCTTTTAAAATGTTCTGGGGGGGAAAAAGCCAAGCCATTAGCCTTAATCATAGCTCCTCCATCTCTCCCAGTCCAAGTGTAGAAGCAATTACGAATATAGGTTGCTAAAACATTATGTAATCATGCAGAGCACACAGGCTTCACCAAGAGCCAAAATTTTTTTCAACCTCCTTTGTCATTCAACTTATTTGAATATCCAATCTAGGGACTGGGGATTGAAATCAGCTGGTTTCTTGGTGCTGTAAAAGAAATGGTGCTAGCCACCATCTTAATGAGCCTTTATTCCAGTCCAATGATCCTATCTAGAGAGACAGTTTGCAGGTGACATTTTTCAAAAGCAAATTCACCCAATTCTCAGCAATTACAACCTCCCCTACTCCAACAGGAACTTGGGCAAATTCCCAAGGAAATTCAAACACTTCAAGGTACTGTGGGAAGGTTGACGTATGTGGTTGGACATTTTATAATCACATTCTTATTACATAACAAGGAACCAAAGAGCAGCAGGGGTGATTTTGCTTAGTATCTTCTACTGAGTTTTAGGTTTCCATTACACAGGCTGGACAAGGTAAAAAGTTCTCTTAGAGCAAATGAAACCACCTCTCCACGTCCCAATTGTATGATACTCCTGAAGGCAGAACTTGCAGCCAGTTTGTCCTGTCTGGAGAACAGAACTCAGAGACATTCCACCAGAGCCTATCACCATAACCCATTTCACCACATACCCTTGTCAGAGATTCGTGGCCATCTGTTAAAATCAACACTTATGACACGCTTATTCCGAGAAAAACTGTTTGGACTTTAGTGATAGAAACAGGGACCTGAGTGGGAAACTGGATTGCTGGAGGCCCTTGTGGGTGGTAAAGTGCATTGGGTTTTCCTTCCTTCCTTCCTTCCTTCCTTCCTTCCTTCCTTCCTTCCTTCCTTCCTTCCTTCCATTCTTCCCTTATTTCTTCTTTCTTTGACAGTTATTGTGGTACAGCAACAAAATTATGTTAAACTAGAACAGTATCTTATGTTCTGGTTTAAAGTCAATCTTCAAAAATTTTACAATGTAGTGAAATCTGGTGTAGCACATTATTGGTCCTCCTGAGTCCAGAAAACATTGGTCAGGAGGTGCCACGGGGGAGCCTGGAAGAACCTTCTCTGTCCCAACTGGCTGCAGTTTCCCCAAACCTGGTCTGGTAGAATGATTGGTTTTGACATGGCCAAGAAAGGGACATCCTTTGCTTCTCTGGGAGACCAGGAGTCAGCACATGGTTTGGGTGGTCATAGCTGTAATGCCGAAGCTTTCAGATTGCCATTCCCCTAAAGGCAGACCTGGAGATAATGGCTCGAGTCAAGCAGTTTACTCAGGAGGTGATCCCAGGAAACACCACTGAGGCAGGAGAGGAAAGTCAACCAAGAGTTGCTGTTTGAGACAACTGGGTTCAGTCCCGGGGAACCTTCTGAGAGACTGTGTGGAGCACACTTCAGGGCTTCCCCCTGGGGGCTGAGGCAGCTGGGTGGGGTATCCACTGACTCTGCCCCTCACTAGCTGAGCATCCTCTCGAGAGCTCCTGCCTGCTTTGAGTGCAAGCTGAGAATGCTCTCTCAGCTGGAGAACATGCTCAGGTAGAGACGGAGCAGCTGGAGACCTGTGTGGAGACTGTGTGCAGGTGACATCTGGGATGCCTGAGGACACACAGCACCAACACCACCAAATGGGGCAGAGTTGGCTGAGGCCGTCCTGTTAGCTTGTCACCTGCATCTCTGCATCAATATGGGCAGCTGCTGCTCTGCAGGTAACAGGTGACTGCATCGCTGGGACGGGTTGCACAGGGCCCTGACCTTGGACCGCAGGCTGTGTGGCTGGTGGGCAGTAACTGAGGGGACGGCAGGTGCCAGGAGAGGTGGAGGTGACACTAGCGGGGTAGGCCAAAGCTAAGATGATGAATAGAGATGACAATCTGCCTTTTTCAGCTGACAGCTAACATCCTGCTTGAGGGACTGGTGCAGGGCGAGGGGCTGGGGATGACTCCATACATCTCCCTCGGGGTGTGTGCTTTGTGACATGGCCCTCCTTCCTTTCTCTGTCAGAGTGGCCATGGTGCCTCCTTTAACCAGATGCCCTTTGTTGCCAGGAAGAGAGCAACACAGAGTGGACAGTGGGTAGAGGCTGTTTACCTGGGGCTTGTGTCTGCCCTGCTAGGGGTAGTCCTGCTTGTGCTGTGTTCTCTGAAGTGAACTGAATTGAATTTTATCCAGGTAGTTCCAGGCACAAAAATAGCCATGTACTCAGCTGGATTTTGGCTTCCCCCCGGGCAGGTCAGCTAGCAGAGTTTAATCAAGTTCTTTGGTAAATTTGTACTAACTCCCTTGCCCCCTAAACTTTGGATTAGGAATTCAAGTAGGCATTATAGGCAATTTTCATTTTTCTTGTTGTTTCGGGTTCAATGTATAAGGTGAAGCAAGAACAAGGAATTGGTTATGCTGGGTCCAGTTGCAATGTTTCATCAGAATCACTGTTTCCGTTCCCTCCTTCCCATGCATTCCTTGTCATTCTTCATTCACTTCCCTTCACTCCATCCTTAATTTAGTGATCACTTCAAATAATATATTTAGCAAAAAGTGCTGACACATTTGGCAGGAATTCCAAGTCTACTTCTTTCCCTCCCACCCAAAATCAGACCGCTTGATTTTTTTAAAAATATAACTTGTGGCTGGTCAGCCTTCAGACATGATGAAAAACTATTCCTTGACTCAATTTTAATTCAGCCGCATGATGTGAGTGGAATGTGCTTGGAAAGCAGACAAAAATTAGAGTAATGGAAGCAGACAATGCCTGTGCGCATGCATTATGACTTATAAACTTCAGTTCTTCTGACTGGCTTCATTTTAACTAGCTTAGAAAAATATAATTTGCCAAAGATGGTTACCAGTGTTGAAAGTCAACTGAGACTGAGCCGGTGTTCAGTAATTACACTCTTGCAGTTTCTAGGAGATTCCATCCCCACCAGACCTGCCGTCTCTTGTCCCCATTTGTAACATCGTTCATTATCTTCAACCTGCTGCCATCACTCTGGAGCTTTCAAAGGCATTCTGGGGGCTATATTGCTGTAGGACACGGATAATGAAATAGTTAGATGTGACTTGTATTATAATCGCCTCGCCTAGCCCCCATTTAGCTTGAAAAGTAGACTTAATAAAAGCAGGAGTGAAAGGCACTTGATGTTTTTAATAAGGAGTCTCATATGGCATTACCTGCTGTTTTTCATTGTGTGCCTCATCTCATGGTTTTCTTTTGAGATACATGACAGAAGAAAGCCAGGCACATCTCTTAATCTTAAAGCACTTTAAGAATCTATGGCAGTAATCTACTAAAATCGGTCAATATCTTCAAGCTAACAGGACTGATTTCCAAAGTACATATGTGTACTTATAGAGACAGGCAGATCCGTTCACTGGAGGGCAAAGGCCATCTTATGTCGAAGAAACCAGAGGATTCCACTGTATAATAATTTAATGTTCTGTTTGCAAAAGGTAATTATAAAACTCTCATTCCATCTCCTGCTCTGATGGGCTCAGGATGAATTTAAAATGGATTAAGAGGAAATGGATAAGACGTTCTGTATTGCTGAACTCTGCCCCGTGCCATGATATGCAAACACTGAGCAGAGCGCTGAAACTACTAAATACACACTGAAGAGATGGCAACGCGAGAACACTCAGATCTGCCAGAGAAAAGGGCTCCTAAAAATAGTGCTAACAATTTACAGAAGAGAAAATCTGACTGTGGTGTAAAAATCTTTGAAGGCAGAGCTGCTCGGAGCTGGATGCTATAAACATATTCATGATGTTATGTTTGGAGAGGCATCTATTTTCTGTGCATTAATCTCAAATAAGAAAGAGAAACAGCATCTATGGACTTGCAAAATGGGATGGAAAAAAATCAGACTGGGAATCGGAAGGTGAGGCGGTGCTGCTAATTAGCTGTGTGACCTTTAGCAAAGCATAGTACCTTTTAAGGCCTTATCTATAAAATGGGTAAGTGGATTTGTTAAGCTGAGAGAGGACCATCTTCTAAAAGGTGAGGGAAGGTTGAATATACAGGACTTTGCCTAATTCTAGCCTGATAATGATGCAAAATTACAAAAACTAAGTGCTCTCATTTCTTTAAAGATGTTTGGTACCTCCCTGTTTCTTTTAGGTCATTAGATATTTTTAAATAAAAAAAGTAATGCATTCTCATGATAACTAGTCAAATGGCACTGAGATGTAGAAAGAAAAGGGTTCAGAGTTAAAAGTCTCTCCCAGTCCTCCTCTAAAACCATCCCACCCAAGGCAGTAGACAATAACAGATAGGTATATATCATGACATTTTCCCCCTAGAATTTTAATACATGCTTACATATAGATTTTTCTTTAAATGTTTTCCATGATAAAAAGAGCACCATTTTTTTCATTTAATGGTATGTCATGGGCATAAATCCAGGGTAGGCTAATCATTGTCTGTGGCCCCAAACTGGCCATGCTAAATGTATTGTCTATAGCTACATTGCCTGCAAAGGCAGAGATGGGTGGTTGCAGCAGAGACCATTTGGTGAAGAGAGCTCAAAATATCTGGCTCTTTGAAGAAAAAGTTTGCCAGTTTTCTCCATACACATTGCTCTATCTCCTTGTTTTTAAAATGTTGCATTAACATTCCATGGAATGGATATGCATCATTGGTTCAACTTGGTTGGCCTAGGTAGTTGCAAGTCAAGGGGACTTCAGGCACTGTCAGATCCAAGGATTCAGATGATGTCCTCAGGAGTCTGTCTACCTTTGGCTTTTGGTTTAGCTTTCTTCTCTGTAAGCTTCATTCTCAGGCAGTCTTTCCTCTGTATCAAAATAGCCATCATCAGCTACAGTCTCAAGTGTCATTCAGTGGTATTACGAGAGTTTTCCCCCCAATAGTTTCATCAGAGGTTCTAGGTGGGAGTGTCGTTGGCTTGGCCACACTTCCCTGAAACAGTCTCTGTGCCCAGTGGGTATAGAACTCCATTGACCAAACTTAGCTTACATTCTTCCCTCTGACCCTGGAGCATGAGACCAGCCATACCAAAGCATTTGGATGGACATGAAGGGAGTGTGGTCACCCAAACTGGTGTTTAATTATTAAAAGCGGGATGAATACTAGGAACCTGAGGCAACAAATATTCACCATAAGCACAGATTTCCCAAAGTGTTTTGCTGGGTTGGATATTTGTACTTTTAAAATTTCTATAAGTGTTGCTGGCCATGCTTTCCCAAAAGTTTATTATAGTTCATGATAGTTCATCTTGTCAGCAGCCCCAGAGAGTGCTAAGCTTTCCGCGTTGTCACCAGCACTGGTTGTTATAATAAGAAATTTTTAAAATTCATCTGATATTTTAAGAACTATTATCATGATTAGAGTTTTTCATTATTATTCATGAGTAAATCTACATGATAATGAATATTGGTGAGACTGAGTACCTTTTCATAACTTTGTTATGTAATATATATTTATTTTTATGTGAAATGTCACTTTATACCATTTGCTCATGTTTCTATTTGTGTTATTTATTTTTCTTATTGGTAGGAGTTCTCAGTACTTTACGGATGCTAATCTTTTTGTCCATTTTATGTACTGGAAATATTTTTCATCAATTGTCTCTTGGCATTATTTATAGGATGACTTGCACATTAAAATATAGTATGTCTTAAACTCTGGGAAGGAATTTATTCCAAATGTATAAATAAATCCCAATATCATTGACTTGAGAGAGTAGGGTGAAAGCATTATTACAAATTAGCTTCTTCTCTATAAATATATTTAAAATATTCATCTTCAGGAGTTACACAATTGAGGGTATACAAATAGAGCACCATCCTGGCTTCCCTCTGCCATATGTTGTTCAAGGAAAGATCTGAGCTCAGACACACAGAAATGCAGTCTCTTTCATCCACAAGGTATTATCTGTCACCGGTGAAGCTCATCTTCACTACTTTTTTTTTTTTGTGTGGTACCGGGGATTGAACCCAGGGGCGTTCTACCTCCATGCTACACCCCCAGCCCTATTTTTTTTATACTTTTATTTTGAAACTGGGTCTCACGAAGTTGTGGAGGGCCTCACTAGGTAGAGAGAGAGAGAGAGAGAGAGAGAGAGAGAGAGAGGGAGAGAGAGACAGAGAGAGACAGAGAGAGCTGAGGCTGGCGGTGAACCCGGATCCTCTGATCTCCGCCTCCCAAAGTACTGGGATTGCAAGGTGCGCCACCACGCCCGGCTTCATCTTCACTACTTTGGTCAAATAACTGAAGTTAAGCGCCAACAATTCCACTCCTGGACTTACAGTCTAAATGAATTGAATTCAGGACCTTGGAGAGAGTCATGATCATGCACACTCATGATTATTGCAGTTTATTTATACTATGGACACTAACGAAGTATTCACTGACCAACAAATGGCTAAAGAAAATGTGGAAAACACATACAAAACAGAAGTATTGTTCAGCCTTAAAAAAGAAGGAAAGACTGCCTTCTGTGATAGTGTGGATGGACCTAGGGACCTTATGCCAAATGAAGTAGGCCAATCACAGAGGGACAAATGCTGCATGATCCTTTTATGAGGTATCTAGAATAGTTATACTTATTCAAGCAGAGAATAGAATGGTGATTGCCAGAGTCTAGGGGTGGGGGAAATGGGGTCAGTTGCTGTTCAAAGGATGCAAAGTTGCAGTTATACAAGATGAACAAATTCTGGATATCTGCTGTACAGCACCATGCCTTTAGTTAACAATATGGTACTGTGCACTTAAACTTTTAGGAAAGTAGATATCATGTTAAGTATTCTTACCACAATAGTTTGGAGTCAGAAGTTCTGGTGTGCTATTGCACAAAGGGTGATTACAGATAACAATGTATGGTACATCTCAATAAGCCAGAAGAAAGGATTTTGAATGTTTTCACCATAAAGAAATGATAAATGAGAACACAGATATGTTTAACTTGACTTAAAGTTAATAATGTATACATGTATTGAAACATCACATGGTATCCCAGTAATGGACCCAATTTTTATGTTTTTATATATCAGCTAAAAATACATTTAAGTAAAAATAAAAACAAACAGATGCAAAACAAAAATTTAAAAACAGCAAAGGGACACATGTTGGAGGTGACAGATAAGTTTGTTGCTCTGATTGTGGTGATGGTATTAAGAGTGTATGCATCTATTCAAGCTCATCAAATTGTAGACATTATGTATGTGCAGTTTATTCTCTATCAGCTATACCTCAGTAAACCTGAGAGGGGAAAAAAATAAAGAAATCAAGGACTGTGTTTGCTTTAAATTGAAGACCCTGGATATATTAAGATCTTATTCAGATCATCAGTCTAAAGAAATTAGTTGCAATTACATAACGTTTTTGATTAATCATATTATAAGACACTTTTCTTAAATTTATTTTATCATATAATTATAAAAAGGAATATTATAACACAGAACTCTGTGTGTGCGTGTGTGTGTGCGCATGCGCGTATCATGTAATAGCTTTAAGTCATTACTTAAAGGTACCAATAAAACATTTCTGTGTATAGAGTAGGTTCATAATAAAACATGATTTATTTACTTTTAATCTGGATTGAACAACTGTCATAACTGCATAGCAAACTGATAGACCAAAGGAATTTGGTTCACATTATTTGTCTCTTACTAAAGTCCTACGTGTCAACAGTTTTGACATGGTTTTAATTATCCAACATGGTGATTTTGATTATAATCTTTTATCTTAGATTGTATAATTTAGAAGGGAGATGACAAATTGAGTTTTCTTAAGCAGTGCCTACCTGTACCTTTTAAAATAAATATATGAAAAGATTTTTCAAAATCAATAAAGCTTTCTTTTATATCGGGCATTGTTTTCTGGAACCAATTTTCACAGCTCGTTAAAAAACATGGCCCAAATCATAAACCAGCAAAGAGGACACACATGGTAGTTAGCCAAAGGTCTCTGAATACATAGTCAGCCTTTAATTAACCAATGAATGAATGAATATAGTGCATTATGTATTAAGTGGTCTCTAGTATATGTTGTGATTAGAACTTAATGTGTTCTAGTTAATATAGCATCTTCTAAAGAAAGAATTGTTGTTTAAGGTAAACACAGTTTGCCTGGTCTTAAAGAATTAGACAAGTAAATCCTACATATCTGATAGATGTGGATACATATTATGTTGTTCATACCTGAGGGTCTCAAGGTGTCTTCCTCGGAATCATCTTAAGCAAATGTATCTACACTTAGTGTACTGGCTGCAGGTGCTGGCTAACAGAGAATTCTAGGCATTAGAATGTTGAAGCTAGATAAATTAATCCATGCCTGACATACATTTCTCCAACTCACAACTCTTCTGATTGAGGAATAATAGTAATAAATACATGAGTACCCACGCACACACGTGTGCATGCACAAACACACTTAGCTGAATTCATCAATCTTTTGAATAACTCCATAAGGCAAGTGCTATGATTTTCTCCTTTTTACATATGAGGAAATGGAAAAACAGATAGGTTAAGTACCTCATCTAAGGACACCAAACTAGTAAATAGAACAACCAAGGTTTTAACCTGGGCAGCCCAGCTCCAGGGCTATTCTAGTTTCTACAACCCACTCACATACAAGTTACTGATGGTGCTGGTCTGGGAATGGGGACTTATGCTTGGTGGTTTTAGGACTATTTCCATCCTTGCTCTGCCACACAACACTCATTTGTTTTATCATCTCGTGGTGGTGACTAGGCAAGTGTGTTCACCTCCACCATTGCCCCACTTTCCAGGCCGTGAGGACTGAAATATCACTGAAATATCACAACTGGTTGCCACGCACACTGCTGCTCCTGACTTGCTCAACTGTTGGCAGCCTTAACCCTCATATTTAATTCCACCTGTTTTCTCTTATTCTGTTCACAGTGGGGATGAAAAGCAGCTGAGATTCTATTTTTGTCTATTAATTGGTCCCATTACTCGGAAGCCTTTTTAAAATAGAGCTCCCTCCTTTTCCAAGTTTAGCAATCTGTTCATTTCTCTCTTAGTCCAACCCTCTAGTCATCCCCAGCGCTCACCTCCCAAGTCTCTCCAACACCTCCATAACGCCTGTGGAGCCCAGGATGGGACGAACATTCAAATGAGCCTCTGCCCATAGAGAACGGGAAGGACGTCAGGCCCTCCTATTCTCTGTGATTCCTCACAGTATCCAAGTGTCTAGTTTCCATTCTCCACCTGCCTCTGGCCTCTGCATCTGTGGCGTTTTATTCACCACATGCCCTTTAATAATGGAATTATGCAAAGTTCACCACACAGGCAGAGAAGTTGCTCTGCTCCTCAATTCCTGCACAGACCAAATGCAAACAGGGCCAAGATTGTATTTTGAATCTTCTTAAAGAGGTTATAGGCAGAATGCACTTCAAAACTACTATTGGAGCCACAACTATTCTAAAGTTACAACTGGCAAATTAATAAATTCAGAGAATCTATTAGGATTTTTGAGATTTTAAATCTTTTTTTAATTTATTTTATTTATTTATTTTTTAACTTTTTATGTTCATTTATTGGTGCACTGTAAATTATAATTATACATTTTGATATATGTCAGGGTATGAACATCATACATGCACACATTGCACATTTAGCCCTCCCTCCAATCCCACCCTATTCCCTCCCCCTTCCCTCCCTTTCATGCTCCAGATAGTGGAGGGAAACACACTATAGCACATGATGTACATACACAAACCTATAAGACTCAATCACTATCTGGAGATTTTAAATCTTGAAATACTTACTTTGAAAAAAAAAGGTCAAATCCACGTGATTGATTTTTGCTTAAATTATTTAGTTTGATAGCCAATAGCTATTTGAAGGGATTAAAGTTTAAACTTATTTTGTGAATATGAGATTTTGTTGCTGTTAACTTAGTTAAGGTTTTTTTTTTTGTCGGAGGATCGTCCATGGTTTCATGAAATTTATAACTCACCAGAATATATCTTTCTTTTGGACATAATAGTTAGCATTAAATTCATTCAGAAAAATACCCAGTGCAAATGCTACTTGTCTTAACGAAGGAGGTTTTTAAACACCAGAGAATATTAGTAGTGATTCTTAGAAATTTAGAAGATGGCTTGTAAAATTCTTGCCACATTCTGAGTCTACAACTGTGGATGGCAAGTGTAGTAGCAAATTAAGGAACTGCATGGATAAAGGAGTAGCCATCAAGTCACATGATTAATATGATTCTCCATTTATTGTTACTAATTATCGTCAATCATCCTATATTTCATTTGAGAAATGGGAATGATGTATTTTTGTTCTCCTGACATCCACATCCCTCTTGGTTGAAAGATCTGGAATTTACAACAATTAAGTACTTAAAGATTAATGAACAATGCAAGACATTTAGATCCTTTAAAATATTAAAGATAATCACTTGACAGCTATATTGGCTATTTGACTACTATCTTATAGATTACAGAGTAGAGTGTGAGTTTTATAGAGTAAAATAATTTAGCATTAAGGACAACTACAATGATTCATGTTCTTAGGACATTATTTATTTTGAAGAATTTGCCTGTACAGTATTAAGATTCAATTAGACTAATCAATTGTGTTAGTTTAATTTAAAAATAGTGCATTGAAACAAAATTAAAATGATACACAGGTCTAATTAAGTAAAAATAAAAATTTCCCTTTGTTCTTTCATTCAGTTAAAATAAACACACAAAAACAGATTGATAATATTGTAAAAGATATGGAGAAAAGAACTATACCTTATTAGTGGAAGTATAAATTGATGAAAGAAGAATTTGGCAAAAGAGAAAATCAAAACTTTATCTGTGTACTATTTGACTCAGAAATTGCATTACTAAGAGTATATCCTACCCAGAATTTTAAGGATGTTTACTCCAGTATTACTTATAATTGAAAAAAAACTAGAAATGACTGAAATGCTTACCATTTGGAAGGTGTTACATGAGTTTTAATGCATTACTATTAAGGATATGTGTATTATATAGTTTTAAAAATATGTCATGTCCGTATGTATAGACATGATAACTTGTCAAGAGAAAGAATTCAGAGAAGTTCCTTATTTGTGTAGTATGCTATAATTATTTTTCCTTCTCATAAACTGTTTTTCTATAAAAACTAATAATTTATAGAAATTATTTACTCTTGCTTTCTTAGTTTTCTGTGTGCTTATGGTGTATTCACCTTTGAGGTCTTTCTCAATAGTGGCACTCTTCTCTCACACATTGAACACTGCTGGTACTCTATACACTTCATGTCCTTGGGTCGTCTTTCCTGGGGCTTATTGACCTCCTCAAGCCTCAGTCTCTGTTTAGTTTCCATCTTGGGATCCCCAGTTACCATGATCCCCGAGTGCTCTTTACCTTTCTCCTGAATTGCATCCTATATCTTGTGTTTTTCCTTTTTCTGGTTTACTACATCATTTTAATGAAGTACCTCGTTGTATAATTTTTATGAGAAAGTACTTTATGTTTGTGTGTGGATGGGTACTGGGACTCGAACCCAGGGTACATGATCTACCACTGATCTGCAGCCCAGAAAGTGCTTTGAGACATGTCACAGATTCCTGTGGCATTCAAAACTATGTGTATGTTATTGGATGTGGCTGTAAACATTTCTGACTTTCTGCTTGATGGTTTCTCTTGGGTCATAGATAGGAGCAGTTCTCAGCAATGATGGATGGGCTTTGTCACCCTCGGCAGAGATAATTACAAGGCACATTCTGTTTGTCTCCTGAACTTCCTCAGGAGGATTGAATCCCAGTTGTCCTTCGAGGTACTCTATGCCATAAAGCAGCCTTTGTAGGGTTTCTTTCCTTCTTTGCCTCAATTCTCCATTCCCCTACCAGTGCTCTTTGAGATCACTTCCCAAGTGAAGTATTTTGTCTTAGAGGTGTTTTATTTTATTTTGTGGTACTGGGGATTGAACCCAGAGGTTTGAACCTTCGAGCTATACCCCAACCCTTTTTATTTTTTGGTTTGGAAACAGGGTCTCACTAGGTTGCTAAGAGTCTGACTACTTGCTGAGGCTGTCCACAAACCTGCAATCCTCCTGTCTCAGCCTCCCCACCACCGGGGATTACAGGTGTGTGCCACCACGCCCAGCTTCAGAGTTTTTTCTCCCCCTTCTCAAATTAGAGATACCTTGCATGTCTGAAAAGGTGTTTAGAGTTGACTCTCATACTTAATAGTTTAGCTGGATATAGAGTTCTAGGTTGGAATTAATCATCTGAATTTAGAAGCCATTGTTCCATTATATTCTAGTTTGTATTATTTCTGAAAATTTTGAACACCATTCTGATTTCAGATTGTTTGCATATAACTTGATTTTTCTCTCACCCAAACTTTTAGGTCTTTCTTTTTGTTGCGAAGATTCCAAAATTCCATTATGATATATCCTAGTGCAAGTCCATTATTATAAATTTGGTGGGTTCTGGAAAAATTCTTGAATTCTTGAAACTCTCACTCATTAAGTCCGGGATATTTTTCTAATTGACTTTTTGTTTGATAATATTTCCCCCTCCATTTTCTCTTTTTCTCATCTGGAACTCCCATTACTTGATATTGGAAACTGTCCCAATTTTCAATGTTTCTTAATGTTCCCTATTTATTTTCCATCTCTTTTTGCTTTACTTTTTTTTTTTTTGGAGATTTTCATATTCTCCCAAATAGCCTATGGAGTTTGTTATTCCTTCTGCTTTTGGTTTAATTTCAAAATGCTTTGAACTCGGATTTCTTTCCTTTAAAATTATTTAAATAATATTTATTCTTATTTCATGGATGCTACTATCTTTCTATGCCTCATTAAGGATGTAAACAGTAGGTTTTACTTGAAGTTTTCTTCTTTTATAGTCTCTTCCCTCCAAGTAGCTTCTCCTCATTCTTTGTTTTGTGCTTTGTCTTTTAGAAATTTTCCTCAGCTATCTTGTGATCCTTGTTTTCCTCCTTATATTTAAGAGGAGGACACTCAAAAGCTGACTGAAAGGTCTATGGGCATGAATGGAGTTGTTAGTGTGCTATGCTCTAAAATTACATGGTCTGATATAGAATAATATTCATGCTTAACACTTTCAATAACTACAAAATCTTTCAGAGAGTAAATGTATCATAGTTAATCGTATCCTTACTAATGGATATTGAATATGCATTTAAAATTCTGCTACTAGAAATAATTCTTGGGTGGACATCTTTTTTACATATATCGAATTGTTTGCTTAGAAGAGAGTTCATTATCTGAGTTTGTCAAAATGATGCAGTGGGGCAGGAAAGGTTTTACTTGGGTGTCCCTGATGACAACACTAGGAAGGCTGTTGCCTCTCCATGTATTAAATCTCTTTGTGAGTCTTGGTCAGTGGCTACGAGACTGTCTCTACAGACTTTCTCAGATGCAAAGTCCAAATTCATCTTAATCTGATACACTGAAGCAGAATTCTATCATTTACCTTTAGAGAGGAAGATATTTTGTTACAGATGATACTTTCTTAGAATGCCTAAGGATGTCAGTGACAGAGAAATTTAAAGGTAGAATTTGAATGTTCCATGATACTGGAATCCTTAAAAAAATTGTGAATTGTTGTAGCCGGGCGTGGTGGCGCATGATTGTAATCCCAGTACTTTGGAGGCGGAGACCAGAGGATCTGGGTTCATGGCCAACCTCAGCTCTATCTCTCTCTCTCTCCCTGTCTCTCTCTCTCTCTCTACTTAGTGAGGCCCTCTGCAACTTCGTGAGACCCGGTTTCAAAATAAAGTATAAAAAATAGGGCCGGGGGTGTAGTTCGGAGGTAGAACGCCTCTGGGTTCAATCCCTGGTACTGCAAAAAAAAAAAAAATTATGAGTTGTCACGGTCATGAATGATATAAAATGAATAAGCATGTAGATACTTTGCCTAGTTGGCTTACTGAGACAATAATGGGGTGGGTCTACAACAAAATTATTATTGATATATTTGTCTTTAATGAGCAAGTACCCACTTCTCTCAGTAACCGAATTGTTTGGCAATATATCTCTGATTTATCTCAGTTTTATTTTGTGTCAGTGTATCTCTGATTTGTCTGGGACAGCTGAAAGAAGATAACAAGTAAATGGATGGAATTGAAACTATTCATTTACTCTCCCAAATGGATTTCAACCATTTGTATGGGTTGAGGTGTGTCTCCCCCTAAAAGATATGTTGGAGTCTAAACCCCAGTATCTTTGAAGATGAGCTTATTTGGAGATAAGTTCTTTATGAAAGTAATCCAGTTAAAATGAGCCACTAGGGCAGGCACCAATTCAATAGGACTGGTATTTTATAAAAAGGGGAAATTTGGACACAGAGCCAGGCATGCACAGAGAGAAAATGATATGAAAAGACACAAGAAGGTGGCTGTCTACAGGCCAGAGAGAAAGGTCTCCACCACATCCTTCAGAAGAACCAATCCAGATGATACCTTGATTTTGGATTTTTGGCTTCCATACTAAGAGGCAATAAATTCTGCTGTTTAAGCAACCTAGATGGTAGATCTTTGTTGTTGTTGCAGCCGCCCTTGCAAAGTAACACAAGCATTGACTCTATTCCATTTTGTTGGTTTAGCTCTCTGTGCCATAGCCCCAACCACTTCTTTAACTGAAGAGAACTCTTAGTTTCAGGAGCATGTCATGTTGACTTATGCTAAGGAGAAAATAGTGCTCTAAACTCCCAGTATTGAGTATTAAGATACTTTAAAATATAACTGCTGCTTTTTTTCTCTCTCATTATTTCTGTATATGGAAAAATAATCTCATTAGAAATATTGTTTTCAAATATGTTAGTGAGCCAATTAAACTATAAACTTCTAGGTTTTGCCTGGGTTGTAGTGATGAAGCTAATTATGAACCCAACACCCATGCTCTCTGAGTGTCCTATTCTCTTCAGACCAGGCTGACAGGTCTATTATTGTTTGAAAAAGAAAGAAACACAGCATGGTCATCACCAGTGTGAGATGAAATCATTGATGAATGTTTGACAGTTCATAATGCTACTCAGATGTTTTGTTTTCTCCTTGGATGACATGGGCAGGATGGTAATTATAGCATATTTCAAATCACTGCTTACAGGGAAGTGACTCATTCCACCATTCAGTACTTAGATGGGGCCCTGGCTGTGGATATAGACACATACCTTTCTGTTTATGGCTTTTCCTGAATTATGAGCAAACCAGATGGAGCCTCAGGTTCTTTAGAAATTTTACAGCATATTTTTCATTTTAATGAGATGCCTTGGTAAATTCAAAACTAATATTTTACCCTGACACTTGGTATGCACCGACATGTCATCATGCTAGCTAGGACTAAAACTAAAACACCAGAGCCATCTCCAGAGTCTCCACATAGCAACGGAACAAGGATTGTGCAGGAGCAGGTGGATCCTCTTTGCTTCTGAACTCGCCATCTTTTACTGACCTTGTTCGAAACTGAAGATGACGGCAGGCACCCTTCAATTGATGCCTGTGATAGATTCTCAGTTGAGTAGTCAAACAGCCAGATTACTATCAGTTCTTTTTCTATTTTTTTCTGGCTCGTTTGCCCAACTAATAATAGTTGTTACTCCTTCACTCTACTTGTGATGGAACCATTGCTTTTTATGCAGTATTTTTTTCTTTTCAGCCAAAATAGTCCAATCTGGGGTGGGGGGGAAGACCTTGTGTGAAGAAAAAGAACTTAAATTTGACATGTCTTTTTTATTCATTGCGGTCAAAGGCCTATCTTCATTCATACCACTATTAAGTATTATTTTTTATTAGTGCTGAAATCTACCATTTTGTTGGCTGATCTGCTGTTACAGTTTTCAGGTTGGTTTCCCTTTCACAAGTGTCTCACTTTTCAATTTTTCTAACACATAGGTTACATGGAGCATCCTGAAATTTCTTTCTTTGTGTGGGTTCAGCTCCAGAGACTAGGGCTGTTTCATTCTCAATCACTTATTACCTCTGTCCATCACTATCTTAGATAGAAGACTTCCCCCCAGGTTTCCTCTTTCTTTTCCTTTCTTTCTCTGTGTTTTATATGGGCAACCATTATTCATTCCCTTTGCTCTAATATATGTTGACAACTCCTATGACCAGTTCTTATTTGTCCTCCTAAACTCCAGACACGTAGCTACAAGAAATCTTGTGGAGCATATTCTAGTTCCAATGAGTATATCATACTCAGTATGTCCAAATGAAATTTGGCATGTTTCCTCTGAAGCTCATCCTCATCTCAAAGAGCCTCCCTCCATTAATAAAATCACCACTCCTCTTGTCTCTCACACCAGAATGTCTGGCTCATCTTCAGCATCCCTCTTTCTATCACCTGTAATTGCCATCAAAATCTATTGATTCTCTCCTCTTTATTCTGTTCCTTCCTCTTGAACCCCACCATGGTTGTATGCTCTTATTGTCACTTGCCTGGACAACTGAAATAATTGCCTGCTTTATCTTTAGCCACTCTCTCTTTCAATTCTCCATCCACACCGTATCCTGAGTTATCTTTTTAAATAAGATCATTTCAATGTCCTTCTCAGAATCTGGCAGGCTCTGCTTTTAAATCATCTGCCTTAGCATTGACATCAAATGGGCATTTGCAATGTCAAATGCAATCTCCAAATTTCAGTCTCACCTCCCTCCAGGTAGAACTCCATTTCTTGTTATGTTGAGTAAATCTGGTTCCCTATATATTTGAGTCTTTCTTTGTATTCACAGTGACTTTTCAAATCCTGTGTCCCCTCTCTCACTGAATGGCACCACTAAATATCTCTCAAATGCACTGAAAGCTTTCTATCCGTGCTTTTGCTAACCTGGTAAACTATCATTGATTTTGTCCTGGACTCCTTCAGAAGCCTCCGGTCTGTTCTGTCTCACAAGTTACCTTCTAGAATTCATAATTATGTCCTCCTCTTTAAAACATTTCAAAGGCTCCTGCCCTTTCCCCGGCTGCTGTCCCTCCACTCTGCCTCTGCCCTCCTTCCTCTGTGCTTCAGTCACACTGCAAGTTCTTCCAACTTTTTTATCACCATCCACTCCCTCTCTCGCTTACAAGTCTTCATAGGAGTTTGTCCCTGTCCTGGAACCACGTTCCTCTTCCTCTTCACTTAGCTAACACCTATTTTACTTTGGGTCTCAATTAAAGATAACCTACTCTGGGCAGTCTCCCATTCCACTCCTTGACTATATTAGGTGTCCTTGCTGTGTGCCGGCATGGTAACCTGCTATTATGGTTTAGATCTGGAATGGCCTGAGAAAAACTCATGTGTTAGGGAATACAGGAATGTTCAGAGGGCTCTAACCACATAAGTGGATTACTCTATTGATAGATTAATAATTTGAATAGACTTACTGGGTGGTAAGTCTATTCCTTTGCCATACCTTTGCCATACCCTGCTACCATGCTGTTTCTGCCTTGGAGCTGGTCAACCGTGGACTGAATATCTGAAACCTTTCCTACAAGGACACCATTCCTCCTCTAAGTGGTTCTTTTCAGGTACTTTGGTCACAGTAATGAGAAGCTGACTGATGTACCTGTTTTCCTCTGTCAGACTCTGATCAGAGTTCACTGTAATTGCTTGCTTAATTATTTCATGAGTCCCCAGCTAGAATGGGAGGTAGGAGACTACCTTGCCTCATCTCTTGTTAAATCCTGAGCCTTTCACAATGCCTGGCAGGCAGTATGTGTTTGATAAATAAACACTTATTAGCTTTGTAGTGAGACACACAAGATGCTTTAAGAAAATGTCTATACAAAACATGTCAAGCCAATGAATAATGAATCAGTACTCTTCTCCCTGACTGAATTGTCTTTCCTTCCCTTACCTTCATGATCAATAATCTTTCTTGAAGAATCTGCTCAAATGCCATGTTTCGTTTTAAAACCTTGCCAAATCCTTTCATTTTCTCATTTATACTCTCCCATACACGCAAATTCACTCCATTTTGGCTTTGCATTTCGAGTAGCACAAGTGTCTGTTATGAAACAATATAGAACATTGGGATTATTATATTTTTATTTTGTGGTACTGGGGATTGAACCCAGGGATTTTTTTTATATAAACCCTACAGAATGCTGAAATCTCAGATGAGTGATCAGAACTCATTCATCTTCAGTTTCCAAGCATCTGGCTAGCAGAGTTCCTAGCTTATTACAGTTGTTGAATGCATGACAGAATAAATGAATGAGGAATAAATGAATTAATATCAATGCCTGAACTTTTTGTCTGGTCTTTGCACCTCATCCCAACTGCCCTTTTCTTCCTCTTAGTTCTTTGTCCCACCAAACAAATCAAATGTGGCTTTGCTCATGTGGCATTGATTTCCTCCTCTGTACCTTTCTTCACACTGTCTCTCCCACTTTAGTGCTTTTCTTACTCTTTGTCTTTGGCTCACATAATTTAAAATTTTGTTTATGCTTTGCTGATTTACCTTTTTTGTGGTTTTAAAGCTGTTTTTAGATATTTTTAAGAGATTGTATGTTTGCCATGGGTCAGTTGTATTTTGACTGATATAACTCTCAAAACAAAAGCAAAAATGATTTTTTTAAAAAAAATCACTTACACTATATGGGTTTTGTGGGTCAGTTCGGGTGCTTTTCAGCTTTGCTTTACTTTGTGACCCAAAGTGATATAGTAGCTACCATTTGGATCTTCTCTGGCCAGCACGGCAGAGGAAAAGAGAGCACAGTAAATCATACACTGGCACTTAAAACATCACCTATAAGTGACTCTGCTCAGCTGTGAAGCAAGTCATTTTGCCACACCTAACTCCTAGGGGTGGAGAAATGTGGCATTATTATATACCTGGGGAAGAGTGCAAGTCTTTAATGAACAGCACTAATGATCATTTAAGGCTTCTGTTCTTTTTAAAGGTTCTAGTAAGCTTTGAACATAGGGGGAATCATAAACGCTGACTAACTCTTTGCTTGACCGAAGGAATATTCATTCCATAGTTCTGCCTCGGCTGATTTTGAGTAGTGGTTCTCTTGGAGATGAAACCCAAGCTCTGTAAAAGTGAGAAAATGAACTGCACCCAATATACAAAGGCAGAAAACACTTTAAATGCTTTAGCACTTTCTGAACTTGGCAGTGATAAAGACCTCACTAATAGTGTAGATGAACTTGATATTGTGGCCCTATTTAAAAAGCACTAAATCCTCCCAGCTGGAGATAATTGATGAAATGGCTATATCTCAAAGTTTCTCTGGCTGCCACTAACAATGTTAAATTAGATAACTAGCAGCAGCATTTTGAAGAGATAGAAGCCATCTGATACTAGAGAGTAGAAAATAGAAACAGATAAAAAGCATGAGAATTCTGAAAGCTATTGTGTGATTTTTCTGAAGTTCAAACTGTACTACCTTAAGAAGTTGAGTTGCAAAGATAATGAACATGGCAATGTCTGGGAGGCTGGAAAATGTGATATATATATGTTAGGATACACATAGTGTGAATAGAAATCCCCAAAGGTATCTATGATATCTTGTGCCCTGCTATGTCCCTTAGTAGTCAGTAAAATGTATTAAAAAAAACTGGGGCAGAATGGGCAATACAGTGTTTCAAAGGATTAAAATCCATATCCATCGTTTGTAAAATGGAGAATGTACTTTGGAAAAATTACCTACCTCATAGGATTGCTGTAAGATTAAAAAAGATACTGAATGTGACAAATTTAGCTCTATGTCCAACACTCATTAAAAATTTTCTGTTATGATCACTGTACAATTTTTTATCTTTTTGTAGTTATTGGTTTTTTTTAAAGATACTGGTGTATTTGTTCTATTTCAGAGACTAAAGAAACAAAAAGTCTAACTTTGATAGGAAAGAAAAATGAATAGGGTGATTCTATATTGTCATTCAAAGATCAGTTCTTTCCAAACTGTCATTTGTGACCAATTAATGAATCATGAGGTCAGTTTAATAAGTCATAATCAGCATTTGTGTGTGTGTGTGTGTGTGTGTGTGTGTGTGTGTTTTACTGGTGACTGAAACCAGGAGCATTCTGCTTCCAAGCTACATCCCCAGTCCTTCATTTATTTATTTATTTATTTATGAAACAGGGTCTTGCTAGGTTGCTGAGAGTCTCACTAAGTTGTTGAGGCTGGTCTTGAACATACGACCCTCTTCTTTCAGCCTCCCAATTATTGGGATTTTGGGAGTGTGCCATCAGCCTGTCCTTGATCAACATTTAAAATAGGAAATAGAATAAAAATATGAGAGTGTATTTTTCAGTCTAAGAACAAATATTTTTTCATTAAAATTTTATCTCATATGTGTAGTTTCTTTGTTGATGCATCTGTATACTAGACTAAAATGTAAAATTTATTTCTTACTCTGGATTGTGGTCAAAAAGTCTGAAATTAATAACTTTAAATAACTGTACATGGGCATCAGTTTACGAAGAATCCCTATGCCAGGGAATATCTGAATTGAGTTTCTCCTGAGGATGATTCTCTAGAAATGTTCTTATTGACCATATTTGCTTTGTATATGTGTAAAATACTAAAACAATAACAAATCATCCTACATAGGGTTTTTGGGTCAAAAACAAACAAACAATAATAGTTTGGATAATTTTCTCCTTGTTTCCTTTTACATCCCCAAATCTGGTGAGGCTCTTTTTATAACAGTGCAAACTACAACAAATATCAAATACAAAAATGTGAGCATCCTTTTGAAATCCTAATGAAACCTGCCTGATTTAATCTGGCAGTCCAGCTAGTGTGCTGATCTGTTCAGTGTTAATCATTTGATGGCTTAATCACTACTAGAGCCCCAAGCTTCGATTTTAAAAAGCCAAGCATTTCCCAAATATAAAATAAAAGCAAGTGGAATTAAAAAAAATGATATGTCACATTGGCACCTGAAACACAGTTTACTTTTCTGGGCTTATGAGCCTGGGTGTTCAGGCTCCAAATTTTACATGGCAGCTGGGCGTGGTGGCACATGCCTATAATCCTAGTACTTGGGAGGCTAAGACAGGACAATTGCAGGTTCAAGGCCAGCCTCAGTCACTTAGTGAAACCCTGTTTCAAAAACAAACAAACAAACAAACAAACAAACAAACAAACAAACAGGACTGAGTATACCTCAGAGGTAGAATTCCCTTCAGTTCAATCCCTAGTACAAAAAAAGAAAAAAAAAAAGAAAGAAAAATTTTTTACTTGGCAAGAAAGAACTGGTGGTTGTTTCTCGGTCTTTGGCATTTTAGAATGAACTGCTCAGTCATTCAAAAAGCATCTTGAAGCACCATTTATTGCAGGCATCCTGCCAACTCAGGGCTATTCACTCAGAGAGAACACAATAGTCCATCATTAGCAAAATCTACCTCATTTTCCTAGCTTTCCCCCAAGGACACTGCTTCCCTGCAGTCCTGTCATACGGTGTCTATTTTCTCTCATACATCTTTTCTACCTCCTTACTTTTTCTATTGGTGTTTGCAAACCATGCTTACAGCTTCCCCCAAGAAAGAGAAGTGAGCTTTGGATCTCATGTCATCAGACTCCACTATCTGCATATCACCTCCCGGTAAGTCCTGGATCCCTGGATCTTGAGAGGTTTTCCCTGCTCACTGTCAATCACTCCAAATCACTCCTGGTATCCTCCTTGGCTATTAAATTATCTGCATATACAGATGGTCCCTGACTTATGATGGTTGGACTTACAATTTTTCAACTTTACTATGATGTGAAAGTGATACACATTCAGTAAAAATCATATTTTGAATTTTGAATTTGGGTCTTTGGCCAGGCTAGCAATGTGTAGTATGACACTCTCTCCTGAGGCTGAGCAGAGGCTAAGACCTGAAGCACTTATCAGTTACAAGCTCAAGGGTGAACAGCCCATACTCTACCATATACCGTGGTGCTCAGCTCTCTTGTTCAGTGGGTGAGGTGGTTTGGAGTATTTTCAACTTATGATGGGTTTATACAGATGTAACCCCATCTTACATCAATGTACATCTTACATTATCTATATAATCTTATTGATGAACTGGCCTCAAGGTTCCCGGCCTCCTCTGTAGTTATCTTGTCCTCAATGCCATCTCAGCCACTCACCCCATCATCATGTCGTAGAACTTGTCTTTACTAGTATCTGTGACCACAGCCATCACTGTTTTAAACAGTTCCCTCCCTGGCTTTCACTTTTGATATTGTCTTCAGGATATTCATGTTTAAATAATCACTGTTTAATAAAGGGTGTTTCATGTACCTGTCAAATGATTTTTTTGTACCCACACACTTTCTCACATCTTCAAGCTACTTTTGATGTTCTTTGGTTATGTTTAACAGATGATACTGAAATGGCTCATAGTTCAACTACAAGACAATGGATGCCTTTTGGCAACTCGTTTCCATCTTTGCTCCCTGCTGCACCCCCGTTTGAATTTCTGATTCACAAACCATGCCCATCAACACAAGCAATTTCTTATCCTATTTTTGAAGGTTTTTCTCCATTAGTTATTATCTCTCTTTCATCATTTCCTTGGACTCTGAATTGGAGATTGAGGCCCCCTATAACTGTTGCTGTATTTGAGGACTTATTTGTTTGGTTGATTAATGAGATTTAGGTCCATTACTTTAATGGTGTGTTGCAACATACACATGTAAACATCACCTGATAAATGCTTCTTCTTTTGTAGCAAATTAGGAAATTACCAGTTCATTGTATCATTAAGCATTTCCTGCATGTTTTTGTTCTTTAAAGAAAAATGAGAAAATGCGTATGTTTTGCAGTCTTTACCATTGCTTTTGCATTCAATAATAAAACAAATATTGAAATTCACTTGCTCAGCTATTATTTGGAATAACCAATTATGGGTTCATTGTAGTTATTTTAATAAAAATATAATCGGTTTAAAATACTTGGTTTGATCTTTTCATTGAGAAAGGAGATTATTTTTCACTCTGGTAGCTGCGTTAATTTGTCTTGCTACTAGAACATAATTAAATAAATTAATTCCTTCAAGATGCTCTCAAACAACTTGTGCAAGTGAAGGTGCTAAGAAAGCAGATATTTAAGCCATGTCTCCTGTTCTTCAGCTCCTTGTAAACTAAAGGTTGAGCTAGGGCTGACTAGCTAGGGTTAACTATGCCACAAGTGTTTTGAATTTTTGTTAACTCTTTAAAAAGCATTCTTTGTGGAAAACTGGCTAGGTGTTCACCAAACCAGTTTTCCCTCTTTACTTGTGCAGTGAGCTAGATCATATTTCATGTTTTTCAGATTTCCTTGCAATTAGGTGCTGACCTTTCACTAAGTTCTGACCAATGTAATATGGATGGAAATGATGTATCCCACTTTTAGAAATGTCTGCTGGATGCCTATGCCTCTGGCTATTTGAAAGTGATACATTGAAGATGGCAGAGCCTCTGTTAGCTTAGGCTCCCAAATGACCGAGTGATGCTGAAATAGCTCCATTACCCCCTATTAAGAAAGAAACAAATCTATGAATGCTAAGCCAATGATTTATTAAGGTTTATCTGTTACAAATTCTAAGGTTACAATAACTGATGCATTAATGAACTTAAAGGGTTGATCTTACTCATCGAAATCAAGCATGTGTGTACTTTCATTTTGTGAGAAAATGAGGCTCATGAAGTACTTGAGATGCCACCTTATGGATGTTATGTATGAACTTGTTTGTACAAATGAAGACTACCATGACATCTACTAATTGCAAGTTACTTGTCATTGTTCACTAAGGAACTATGAGGAAAAGAGAAAGGGGTGAGGTGTTGGAAGAGTCTTGGGAGTGAATGGGATAATTTGGGGTGCAGAAAATGATTTCTTTGATGATGTTTCTGGTTCCCACTGTGTTCAAATACCATATGGGGCTCCCTGGTGACTTGGATCTACTTTTGGCTGTCCTTATTCATTGCAAGGGAGGATGGAATTAATGAGCTTTGAATCAATAACTCAAAGAGTGCTTAATTAAACAAACTTCATTGCATGACACCAGCTAATTCTATTTCCCAGTTCTGTTATCTGGACTTCTGTATTATTTTATATCTTTAAGATTTTAAAACACTTTCTATCCACTCTATAATTAAATCTTCTAAATGCTGTATATAAGTCGATTTGGAAAACTGAATGCCCTTAAATAGCATCTACAACTTTATTATTATGTACATAGTATTCACTGAAGAGCAAAGTGCTTTGTCTGTGCCTCAAGGGAGAAAAATGTAATCCTATGTCATTAAATATGTGACATTTAATAATGAATACTCCAAGTATTAAGGAAAAGTGGCATCTCTTAAATTCAGTAAATAACTCAAATCATGCGACATTATAATTTTATTCATACTTGAATGACTTTTTGATAAAGCATTTGGTTTCCTTTTCCTGAATTTCTAGCTGTTCTTTTTTTTTGTTACTCACAAAAGAGACATATGTTTTCATTATGCCATGTTTTTACAGAAATACATATGCGAGTGATTCCTTTAAAAAAAAGAATATATATGAGAGGTAAGTTTTAAAATTTCTTGCATGTCAGAAGATGTCTTAATTTTATTCTTACACTCAACTGATAATTAACTAGTTATGGAAATATAGGTTCAAATCGATTTTCCTAAGAGCCTCAAAGGAATTGTGACATTGCTTCAAGTATTTGGAGTTAATATGTAAAAAAACCTGTCCCCAGACCTAAACCCCCAAATTTCAGACTCTCATTTTGTCCTTGTAGCTCTGAACATTTATCAGAATATTTCTAACTATGGATCTTCACTTTGTGGTTGGCACTTAAATGGCATTTTTAATATGAAAACTTGTGTGTGTATGTGTTTTAGCTCAGGGAAGTTGATATACCTTATTTTAATGCTTTTTCCCCTCTTTATTTACTGGTTTTCTCTTTTTTATTATTGCCATTAAATAGCTCTTGGATTTTCTTGGTGTTTCTTCCATATTTAACTTATTTTTCTCATATTTTCTTTTTGCTTAATGTTCTTGGAAATTTCCTTTTTTTCTTTTTTTTAGGTTTTGTTTGCATTTATTTATTTATTTATTTATTTATTTATTTTATTTTGCAGTACCGGGGATTGAACCCAGGGGCGTTCTACCTCCGAGCTACACCCCCAGCCCTATTTTTTATCCTTTATTTTGAAACCGGGTCTCACGAAGTTGTGGAGGTCTCACTAAGTAGCTGAGGCTGGCCACGAATTTGGATCCTCCGGTCTCAGCCTCCCAAGTACTGGGATTACAAGTATGCACCACCATGCCCAGCTTGCTTTTATTTTTACATGATCTAAAGAATAATTTTAAGGCTTTTTTAAAAATATATT
>PVJS01002185.1:70492-87362 GCA_004027185.1 Glis glis
CCAACTCCCTCAGTCAGGTCACCTTCTTTGTTCATCTAAAGTTTTCTTCTTCTTTGTCTGGAGTCCCTTCTAAGTTCTATCTAGCTTCCACATATTAGGGAGAACATCTGACTTTTCACTCTTTGTGACTGACTAATCTCACTTAGCATAATGTTCTCTAGTTCTCTCCATTTCCCTGCAAATGATGTAATTTTGTTCGTCTTTATGGCTGCGTAAAATTCCATTGTGTACATATCCCATAGTCTTGTAATCCATTCATCTGTCGATGGACACCTTGGCTGGTTCCGAAGTTTGGCAATTGTGAATTGTGCAGCCAAAAACATAGATACACATGCATTAGTCTGGTAGTTTGGTCTCAGATCTTTTGGGTAGATGCCTAGAAGTGGTATTGCTGGGTCATATGGTAGGTTCATTCCCATTCTTCTGAGGATCCTCTACACTGTTTTCCAAAGTGGTTGCACTAATTTGCAATCCCACCAACAGTGTAATAGAGTTCCTACTTCTCCACATGCTCACCAGCATTTGTTGTTATTTGTGTTTTTAATGATTGCCATTCTAATTGGGGTTAGGTGAAATCTCAGGGTAGTTTTGATTTGCATCTCTCTGACTGCTAATGATGTTGAACATTTTTTCATACATGTACTGGCCATTTGTATTTCTTCTGTGAAGTGTCTATTTAGTTCACTTGCCCGTTTTTTAATTGGTTTATTTGTTTTTTTAGTGGTGTTTTTTTAAGATCTCTGTATATTCTTGATATTAGTTCTGTATCAGAGGAGTAGCTGGCAAAAATCTTCTCCCATTCTGTCAGCTCTCTGTTGAGGATCTTGATTGTTTCCTTTGCTGTGCAAAAGCTCTTCAGTTTAATGCAATCCCATGTATTGATCCTCATTTTAATTTCCTGTGCCTTTGGGGTCTTGTTGAGGAAGTCTTTACCTGTGCCTATGTGTTGAAGTGTTGGACCTATGCCCTCTTCGAGTAGCTGCAAGGTCTCTGGTCTGATTTCTAGGTCTTTGATCCATCTTGAATTGACTCTTATACAAGGTGAGAAGGTGGGGTTTATTTCTATTTTTCTCCATATGGTTAGCCAGTTTTGCCAGCACCATTTGTTGAAGAGGCTATCATTTTTCCAGTGGATGTTTTTAGCCCCTTTGTCAAAAATCAATTGGCTGTAGGTATGTGGATTTGTTTCAGAGTCTTCTATTCTGCTCCATTGGTTTAAGTATTTGCTTTTGTGCCGATACCATGTTGTTTTTATTACTATGGCTTTGTAATATAGTTTGAAGTCAGATATTGTGATGCCTCCTGCATGGTTCTTGTTGCTGAGAACTACTTTGGCTATTTTGGGTTTTTTGTTGTTCCAAATGAATTTATAGACAGATTTTTCTATGTCAGTGAAGAATGACTTTGGTAGTTTAATGGGTATTACATTGAATCTGTAGATCACTTTTGGAAGAATGGCCATTTTGATGATATTTATTCTGCCTACCCAAGAGCCTGGGAGATCTTTCCATCTTCTAAGATCTTCTTCAATTTCTTTTTTCAATATTTTATAATTTTCCTTGTAGAGGTCTTTTACCTCTTTGGTTAGGTTTATTCCCAAGTATTTTATTGTTTTGGGGGATACTGTGAGTGGAAATGTCTTCTGGATTTCTTTTTCAGTGGATTTATGGTTGGTGTACAGAAAAGCTTCTGATTTTTTTAAGGTTGATTTTGCATCCAGACACTTTGCTGAATTTGTTGATCAGTTCTATAAGCCTTTTGGTTGAGTCTGTTGGATCTTCTAAGTATAATATTATGTCATCTGCAAATAGAGATAGTTTCAGTTCCTCTTTTCCTATTTGTACTTCTTTTATTTCCTTTACTTGCCTTATTGCTCTGGCTAGAGTCTTAAGTGCTATATTGAAAAGGAGTGGTGACAGCGGACATCCTTGTCTTGTTCCTGTTTTTAAGGGGTACTCTTGAAGTTTTTCCCCATTCAGTATGATGTTTGCTGTGTGCCTATTGTATATTGCCTTTATGATGTTGAGGTTGAGGTCCTTCTATTCCGATTCTCTGCAAAGGTCCTATCATGAATGGGTGCTGGATTTTGTCAAATGCTTTTTCAGCATCTATTGAAATGATCATGTGATTTTTGTCTTTAGTCCTGTTTATGTAGTGAATTACATGGATTGTTTTACATATGTTGAACCAGCCTTGTATCCCTGGGATAAACCCAACTTGGTCATGGTGTATAATTTTCTTTTTTTTTCTTTTTATTTATTTTATTTATTTATTTTTTGCGGTACCAGGGATTGAACCCAGGGGCATTCTACCTCCGTGCTACACCCCTGGCCCTATTTTTTATACTTTATTTATTTATTTTTTTATGTTTTATTGGTGCATTGTAGTCTCACATCACAATGAGTATCAGTTTGGTGTTAACATACATGCACACAGTTCTTGGTGTCCCTCCCCCTGCCTCCCCCCCGCCTCCCCCCCGCCTCGCCCCCACATGTAGCACTGAGAATGATGTTGGTATAATCTCATATATACACATTGTTTATGACAGTAATTCCATGATTCACTACTTTCTTACCCTTCCCCTTCCCTTGTACCCCTTCCCTTGCACCACTGAGGGTTCTCCATTGTCATTGGAGTCCCTTTTGTGTCCCCACTACTCCCTAAGTTGCGCATATTAATGAAAACACATGACCCTTCATTTTGTGTCATTGGCTAATCTTGCTTAACATAATGCTCTCCAGATCTTTCCATTTTCTTGAAAATGCTGTTATTTTGTTCTTCTTTATTGCTGAGTAGAATTCCATTGTGTGTATTTCCCATAATTTTCTTGATGTGGTTTTGAATGCGTGTTGCTAGTATTTTGTTTAGAAGTTTTGCGTCTAAATTCATCAATGATATGGGCCTGTAGTTTTCTTTCCTTGAGCTGTCTCTATTCGGTTTTGGTATTAATATGATACTGGCTTCATAGTATGTATTTGGGAGAGTCCCATTTCTTTCTATTTCATGGAATAAATTGAGGAATATTGGGATTAGCTCTTCCATAGAGGTTTTATAGAATTCATCTGGGAAACCATCTGCACCTGGGATTTTCTTTGATGGTAAGCTCTTTATTGCTGCTTCAATCTATTTGATTGTTATTTGTTGGCTAAATTTTTCTATATCTTCTTGATTCAATTTGGGAGGGTTGTATGTGTCTAGAAATCTGTCAGTTTCTTCTAGGTTTTCCATTTTGTTTGAGTATATCTTTTCAAAGTAGTTTCTGATAATCCTCTGGATTTCTGAACTGTTGGTGGTGATATCTTCTTTTTCATTTCTTATTTTGGTAATTTGGGTTGATTCTCTCTTTCTTTTGGTTAGGTTGGCTAATGGTTTATCTATCTTGTATATTTTTTCTAGAAACCAGCTTTTGGTTTAGTTGATTTTTTTGTATTGTTTCTTTATTTTCCACTTCATTGATTTCTGCTCTAATTTTAATAATTTCCTGTCTTCTACTGGCTTTGAGGCTAGACTGTTCCTGCTTTTCAAGGGCTTTGAGGTGTGTCATTAGGTTGTTTATTTGGTGCTTTTCAGTTCTACTTATGTGAGCACTCAGTGCTATGAATTTTCCTCTTGATACTACTTTCAACGTGTCCCAGAGATTTTGATATGTTGTTTCCCTATTTTCATTTGTTTCTAGGAATTTCTTAATTTCTTCTCTTATTTCATCTATGGCCCATTCTTCACTCAGCAGTGTAGTGTTCAGTCTCCACGTGTTTATGAGATTTCTCTGTGTCTTCTTACAGTTGATATCTAGTTTCATTCCATTATGGTCTGAAAATACGCAGGGGATTATGTCACATTTCTTGAATTTGCTAGTACTTGCTTTGTGGCCTAGGATATAGTCTATTTTAGAGAAGGTTCCATGAGCAGCTGAAAAAAATGTGAATTCGGCTGTAGTTGGGTGGAATGTTCTATATGTTAGGTCTAGTAGGTCTATTTGACCTATGGAGTTCCTTAGGTCTGAGGAATCTTTACTGACCTTTTGTCTTGAAGATCGATCGAGTGGTGTGAGAGGTGTGTTGAAGTCTCCCAATATTATTGTATTAGGATCTATGTGTCACTTAAATTCACGAAGAATTTGTTTTATGAAAGTGGTCGCACCTATATTTGGGGCATAAATGTTGACTATCGTTATATCTTCTCGCTGGATTGTTCCTTTTACCAGTAAAAAGTGACCTTCTTTTTCACTTCTGATAAGTTTAGGCTTGAAGTGTAATTTGTCTGATATCATAGTTGCTACTCCTGCTTGTCTTCGTGTTCCACTAGCGTGGATTAC
Organism: Glis glis; assembly: GCA_004027185.1. Taxonomy (NCBI): domain Eukaryota; kingdom Metazoa; phylum Chordata; class Mammalia; order Rodentia; family Gliridae; genus Glis; species Glis glis. The sequence continues at coordinate 74,808 of PVJS01002185.1, forward strand.
CTTGCTCCAGCCTTTTACTTTTAGTTTGTGAGTGTCTTTACTTGTAATGTGTGTTTCTTGTAAGCAACATATAGATGAATTAAGATTTTTGATCCATTTTGCTACCTTATATCTTTTGATTGGGGAATTGAGTCCATTTATATTCAGCGTGGTTATTGAGAGATGATTCTTAATTCCTAACATTTTGAGTTTTGACTTTTGTTTGAGGTAGTGTTTTTTTCATTTCTTAGTTGGCTGTTTGATGGAAGTTATTGTTTCTTTGGTTCTGGCATTTATTTATTATCTCTTTTTGTAGTTAATCTCTTTGAGTATTTTCTCTAATGCTGGATTGGCAGACATAAATTCTTTCAGCTTCTGTTTGTCATAGAAGGTTTTTATTTCCCCATCAAATTTGATAGATATCTTTGCTGGGTAGGTAAATCTTGGTTGGAAGTTTTTTCTTTCAGAGTTGGAATATGTCGCCACAGGCCCTCCTGGCTTTCATGATGTGGTTTGGAAGGTCAGGAGTGATTCTTATTGGTTTGCCTCTGTATGTTACTTGGGTTTTTTCTCTGGTTGCCTTTAAGATTCTCTCCTTGGCCTCTACGTTAGTCAATTTGACTATTATGTGACGTGGTAAACCTCTTCTCTGATTTTGTCTGTTAGGGGTTCTATATGATCCTTGTACCTGGATGTCGCCCTCCCTTTCTATGTTTGGGAAAATTTCGAATATTACTTCTCTGAAAAGATTATTTATTCCTTTGGTTTCAGCTTCTATTCCCTCGTCTATGCCTATTATTCTTAGGTTTGCTCTTTTCAAATTGGCCAAAATCTCTTTGATGTCCAATTCATGCTGTCGAATTGTTTTTTCTGTATTATATACAATGCGCTCACTTTTGGAGTGGTCGTCTTCTAAGAATGAGATTCTGTTTCCCATGTGGTCTAGTCTACTGTTAATAGTTTGTATTGATGCCTTCATTTTAGTTATTGCATCCTTCACTTCCTTCAGATCCTCTATTTGATTCCTATTTTGGGTGTCAGATTCTTTGCTTACTTGATCCTTCATTCCTTTCAGCCTCTCTCTGAATTCTTTTCAGAAATCTTGTATCATTTCTACTACTAAAGTTCTGAATTGTCCTGGAAATCCCTGCATTTCTGTGGTGATGGGTTCTATTATTGTGGAGTTGTGGTGGCTCATTGTTTCTTTGTTGTTCCTCCTTCCCATGAATTCAGGTTTCTTAAGTTTATATCTTTGTTGCTTTTGGTATCTCTCTCTCACTCTGTAGGTTTCCTATGTCTAATCACTCTCCCTGTATAGTAACCTGTTCTGGAGGTAGATATTTATTACTAGGTGTGCCTTAAAGATGACTAGCCTCTACTGTATGGTTATTCTTAGCTCTCTGTTGTGTGTTTATCACCCTTTAATATGTTCTTTGAAATCTGTGTCCTGAATGACTCCACTGCTGTTCTGCCAGTAGATTGTTGGTACTGGGTTGCAATTACTTTAGGGTTCCTTCTGTCTATTGCAATGGTGTTGTTGATGAGTTCCAGGTGTTGAGGTCCGTGGACCTGTCTGTCACCTCTGTAATAGGGGGTAGACTCAGAGATATGAGTAGGTCAGTTTGTACCCTGTGCATTTTTAAACTTCAATGTGCGGGCTGCTTTGTGGTTCCATTTGTCAGTGGTAGTTAATTTGTCTTTGATGTCTGACAGTCTTTTCTGGTGGTTCACCTATTTGGCCTGCGCACAGGTGAAGAGCACTGGCACTCTCTGCTTCCTGAATCTCTCTGTCTCTTCCTGCTTAGGCAGAGACCCTCTTGGGCTGGCCTGGGCACAGGTGGGGGAAGGCTCACCCTCTTCACTGCCTGTGTCCCTCTTTCTCTCTGCCTGGGCACAGGTGGGGGACACTGGTACTCTCCGCATGTTAAGCCGAGTCCGTCTCAGGCTGCCTGGGTGCAGGTGGGGGAAGACTCACCCTCTTCGCTGCCTGTGTCCCTCTTTTCTCTCTGCCTAGGCTCAGGCAGGGAACTCTGGTGCCCTCCACTTCCCAAGTCCCTCTGGTTTTGTCTGTTTAGGCAGAGACACTCTGTGGCTGGACTGGGCACCGAGGAGGAGGGGGAAGGCCATGGCTCTCTGCTGTCTGCATCCCTCTTTCCCTCCGCCTGGGTGCAGGCCAGTAACACTGGCACTGTCCTCCGGTTTAGGGTGAGACCCTCCTGGGCTGTCTGGGTTACAGGTGGGGAACGCTGATGCTTTCAGCTTCCAGCCTCCACTTGCCGCCGAGTCCCTCCGGGGCTATTCTAGGTGCAGGTGGAGACGCCGTGCTCCCCAGAGAAGGCTGTGTTGGTCTGCAACTTTCAGACCTGCTCTGTTACTCAGATTTTCATGTGTGGCTACAGCCACAGACTGCTTGTATCCCCACCCTCTCTTCTTTTTTTGGGGGGGCTCTTTTCTGTTATCCTGTGAGGCTGAAGCACTCACCTCTCCTTCCGAGTGTGGGGAGGACCAGTGGATTGTGATGGAAGTGGATGTAGTGATGGTCCAATGTCTGTGAGAAAGGCCTCAGGTTGCTGGTTATAAGATTTTTCAGATCTTCTGAAGGTTCCTGCTGGTCTGGTGACCCGGTCTGGGACAGGGTTATTGTTCTCCTGTCTCTGGTTGGTTGCCCCTTTTTTACCCTTTTTCAGCCTGGGTGTTAATGGGTGGGCTTCTCTGTATTCTTAAATGTTATTGTCTTTAGTTCCTATCTCCCACAAAAGTAGTATGGGATGTGTATGGCTGTTCAGTTCGGAGCACTCGAGACAATTTAGAGACAGGCTCCTCTCGGTGTCCTTACTCTGACACCATCTTGTCGACCTCTCTCCTTGTTTTTTTTTTTTTTTCTATGTCATTTATGGCCATTCTATTTATTCAGCACTTCTATTTGGGTTTTAATTTCAGCAGATATATTTAATTTTGATTGATCCTTCTTGGAGTGCTTCTTTTTGTAATAGCCTATTCATGCTTGATTATGGCAGAGGAGCTTTTTAATCTCTGTTATGGTCAGATATAGAATGTCCCCTGCAGAGCTCAGGGTTGATATAGTTAAATCATGAGGGCTGTGATCTCATCAGTAGATAAATCCAGCATAATAAATCCCATAATGGATTTATCTGGGTGGTAACCTAGGCTAATGGGGTGTGGCTGGAGAAGGCAGGTCCCTGGGGGTGTGGCCTTAGGGACTGTGCTTGTGTCTTTGACTCCCCTTGCTTTCTTGCTCTCTCTTGCTTCTGGCCTCCATGATGTGAGAGCAGAGCCTTGCTCTCTCCCTCTCTGCTTCCTGCCACCATGCCTTGAGATGCGCAGACACTGGTTTCACATGGATTGAACCAGAAATCTCCAGAAACCTGAGGAATTAAATCTTCCTCTAAGTTGTGTGGTAAATTGCATTGGATTATAGCAGTGAGAATGTTGGCCGAGGCACTCTGAGATTAGAGTGACTCTGATGTTTCCTTCTATTATGATGCCATTTTTGTTTCATAGAGGATCAGTCTTTATGTTTTTTCATCTTGAAATTTTATTCTAATGCTCTTGATTTTCAATAAAAGCAAGTATTTTTGGTTCCCTTAGATGTGAGTAAAGGATTGTGTTGACTTGACCAAAAAGGGTAGCTGACATGTACTTTCTTTGCTCATTTTAGCTCTATTTATTCAAAGTTCTTCCTCAGAGTGGAAGGACTTTGCCTGCAGACTCTGTGTATGTGGGTGGATTCTGTTAAAAGACAGTAGAGGATGAGGAATAGGTTGACAGACAGAAATCCCATCAGCAGCTACAGGAAGTCTTTTTTTCTTTAGTGTATTTCTCTGTCCAGTAGGGTGATCATACTTCCTTGTTTGTGCCTATTGTTATATCATAATTACTAGTAGACCCCTCTTCATTCCTTAAAGAAGACTGGTTTGTATAACTTACACAGCCACCCTCTCCTTAAGTGGAGTGCTCTTCTCTTTCCCTTGTCTCAAGATTATGGTGGAGGCCAGAATTACTGTAGACTCATAGCAGTATCTTTATTTTAGTGTGCCATCTTGGGTCCTTTCTAGACAAAACCACACTCTGTTAAAGACTGCTTCTAAGGGTCAATGGAGCAAAATTCTGCTGTGAATTGCTTTCTAAGCACAGGGGAAGGAGAGGGACCCCTGGCCCAGCTGTTCCACAGGCTATGGTCCCTCCTGATTTCAGCTCCACACCTCCCCCTGTTCTACATATCTATTGATTTCAAATTGGAGTCTCTTTGGGGATTTTTCTCTGTAGCCATCTTCAATGCTCATTCCCAGCTTTGGTTATCTTTATTCTGCTTTTCCATAACTATAATCTCACAGGTTGTGTTCCTGTAGTAATTTTCTCTTACTGCCTAACAAATGACCAAAACCTTAATATTATAAAAAAACACTCACTATCACACATTTCCTGTAGGTCAGAAGTCTGAGTTCCTGATTAAAATTAAAGATGAAATTAAGTTATTGTCCAAGCTGTGTTCTCATCTGGAAGTTTGGTTAAGGAAGAGTCCATTTTGAGCACATTTAGGTAACTAGCAGAGCTGACTTCATGAGACTGAGGGCCCCATTTTTTCCTGGCGTTGTCTGGTCCTAGCCACAAGTCTCTCTAATAACACCACAGCTATATTTTCAAAACCGGTGTCATAATATCTCTCTTAAGGGCTCACCTGAATAGGTCAGATCCACAGAGGGTAATCTTCCATCTTGTTAATTCAAACTCAACTGACTAGGGATTTTAATTGCATCTACAGAATCCCTCTATCTTTGCCAAGTAGTGTAATCTAATCATGAGAATAATATTCCATCACACTAACAAGTCTTTCAGCACTCAATGAGAGGAGATTATACAAACTGTGTGCACTAGGTTTCAGAAATCTTGGGGAAGTCTTAGAATTCTATCACAGATCCCTAGGGAGTAGACTCTGAGAAGGGGATACCCAAGCAGGAAGTTTATGTCATCATGATGAACAGTTGTGCCTGGAGGGATGGAAGTAGCAGAGAGTGGACAGAGAAGTTGGGCTTGATATAGTCACAGTCAGGCCTCAGTCAACACCACCCTGCCCTTTGCAGGCACACTGAGTTGAGGGAAGAGGTTGCAATTTTATGCCCTGTCCTTGGATAGTCAATGGGTACCATTGTCCTGAAAAAAGCTGATCTTGTAAAGTTTAAAGTTTTTACTCTACGCCCTTCAAAACAGTTGGGAGAATAAATTTTCAGTCCTAACGGGAGTTCTGTGTTGTACAGTACTGTATTCACAGCATAATCCCACCTGCTTTACTGTCTTCATGGCTTTGTAATCTCATCTAGTCATCTTAGTCAGTTTTAGCTGCTATAGCAAATTACAAATTACCATAGAATGGGGGGCTTAAACAGCAAACACTAATTTCTTATAGTTTTGGAGGCTGAAATGTGAGATCATGGTGCCAGCATGGTCAAGTTCTGGGAGGGTCCCCTTCCAGATGGCAGACAGCTGATTTCTCTTTGTAGCCTCACATGGAAGAAAAACTAGCTCTCTGGCCTCTTCTTACAAGGGCACTAATCCCATTCACGAGGGTTCTACTCCTTTAACCTAATTACCTTTCAAAGGTCCCACTTCCAAATACCATCACATGGAAAATTAGATTTCAACATGGGAATTTGAAAGATGATAAAACATACAGTCCATAACACTAGTTGATTCATTTACTTTTTTATTTATCTAATTCAATAGAACATAACATCTATGAGAGCAGGGTGCCTTTCTTATACTGCTGAATCCACAGATCAACTTAGTAGGCATTCAATAAATATTTGTTCATTGCATGGATGTGTTTGCTATCTATGGTCCAGTACAAAAGTTAGTAAAAAGCTTCTGATCTTTTTAGCTTTATTATCTTTACATATTGTTTCTTTAATATCACTGGGAATATAATAATGCAGGAAAATATTAGTCGTCTATCCTGACTTAGAAGGCTCCTGGCCCATCTTTCTGGATCTCTATGATGCTCCATCAATCTGTTTGTGGTCTCTGACCTTCATGGACTGTGTCTCTCCTGATTTATCACCTGCAGCTGGATCAAGCCCCAAGAGCTGGGCTCTTCCCAGGGTGCCCATTTAGAATATAGATCCAGGCTCCGCCTGATCATCCCTGCTTAGATCTTGTCACAACATCCCAAATTTGTACCCTAATTTCTGTAGATGAATCCTTACCTTTTGGTTGTTTGTTCTTTGATTTTTACTAGGCCCTATGTCCTGGTTTGGAAAACCTGTCTGGAATTCTAGTTCTTCCATCTTTAGTAACAAAATATAAAATATTATGACAATATTCATTATTAATAATTGAGAGATATCTATAGAATTAGTACTTTGCTAAAGATTACTTCATATATTCTACCACAACTCTTTAAAGGAGGGGTCACTATCTCCTACTACTGATGAGGAAACAGACTTGGAAGCTTGTCACAGAGTTTAACATGAGTTTTCCAAGTTAAGCAGGTAAGAAGTATTGATGCTTCAAACTCAGGTTTAACTCACTGTAAGACCAATGGTTTTATTCATGCTGGCCTGCTCTACAGCTCTCCTAGAGGCTGGAAATCAATTGCTCACCTGCTTTCTAAGAAACAAGTTTCTACAATTTCATGCTTATTTCATACTCACCAGTGAACAGATGCTCAATGCAGCAAAGCACTGCTCCTTTTCCTTGGAGGAAGGGGAGTGCACCTGGTTGACATGACCAAACTCCTCTAGCCCCATGCAAGAGCTGTTCTTCTTGAATGTCATCATTGCAAAAATCAGCTCAAAGCTCCTTTTCCAGAGGTCATGAGTGACTGAAAGTTCAGGGAGATCTGCGTTTTCCCTATCTATGTGCTTTTGCTATGCCACTATCACCAGCTCCTAATATTTACATCTGAGCATATCACACTATTTGTATCTACCTGTATGCTTCCCAATGTAAATATTTCCAGTGTTAATCCAAGATGTCAGGTATTTAGTAGAACTAGGAACATTCTAAGCTTCACCAATTATTGGGCCAAAACAAACAGTAGCGAAGTTTAGGAATAGATGGTATTAGACATTTTTATGAGAACAGAGGTTTAACATATAAATGATATCTTAGAAAATTAATCTTTTAGAAAATAAAGACAAATGGAGACTAATTTCTAAATAGCCTCCCTTTCTTTCTCCACCTCCATATAACAGAAACATACATTAGTAAAAACATCTATTCGTCAAATTTGCTTTGTCTGGTCCTTCAAAGCTACAGCCAACTCTGCAGAGCCACCGTTCTGCAGAAACTTATTGATCTAAATTGTTTTAATCCATTAGCTTCCTTTACCATAAATAGTTCAGAAGCAGTAACATTGTCTTTTCCTTAGCTGAAGGGTATCAGAGTGGATTCTGTACACTTCAGAAACCAGTATATTTGCTGTAGCCCAATAATAATTGTATTCATAAAAACCTCAGCTATTTTTGAAATTACTATTTGTTTTTGTCCTTTAAAAGTTAAAAAATAGTCTCAAAGAATTAATGAGAGATTTAGTGCAAAACAATGCAATTCCCATGATTTCTTTTTCGGCATACTTTAATATTTGAACTAATTATTTGATAGACAAAATGACCAGCATATACAGAAAGACTCATTTAAGAGAACATCATTGTTTCCACAGTAAATTAATATGTCTGTTGTGAGGAAATAGCCAGTGTCCTTAACTGTAGTTCTACCTTAAAAAAAATGATGACGTGGCCACTGAACTGGTAAGCAAACATGATCAGCTATTCAGATTCTAGTGGCCTTTTAGTCCTCCTCACATGTCTTCTCACAGTGGAGAGCAGTAGGCAAAAATTTTTTTGTACTTCTCTTTGTTTTTTAATTTTCGAAAGAATAGCCTTCTCTTTCTTATTTATTTAGCAGAAAGAGTAAATCTCATGAAATAATAAGAACTTGATCTAGAATCAAAAAATTCAAAGATCCATGAAAATATTAGCAATTATTCAGAAAGTATAAGATGTAAATGAGTTAGTATGTGGAATATGGAAATTGGTGTAGCTCAGATTTGTAATGTGTGAATCTTCTTATTCATAAGTGCCACAGGAAAACCGTGATTCATGATGCTGTTTTGGCAAATATTCAAGCTGGTGCAAATATTGCTCAAGATGTAGTAAAAGTTGAAAAGGTATTTTGAGGAGATACACAGGAAACCTAGAATTCTTTCTTGGCTATATGATCTGGAAAAAATCCAGGAAATGGAGGAAACATTTCTGCATCCTTGAATTTGTGGTTTTATGAAGGTATTCAGAATAGCTCTTTTGAATGTTGGGGTTACACTACACTTGGCTGTGCAGTCTTTCTCTATTTTCATATCAGCCAATAAATAAAAAGTGTTAATTTTTAATATGCTTGAAAAGAATGGCTACTGTTTTCTCCTTCTGTTTCTGGGCATTCCGCTTTTCATTTCTTGCACAACAGCTCCTTCCTTCTTTTCTTCCTTTTGTACTGGGGATTGAACCCAAGGGCATTCAACGTCCGAGTTGTAACCCCAGCCCTATTTTGTTCCTTACTTTGAAACAGGGTCTCACTAAGTCACTGAGGGCCTCCACTACGTTTCTGAGGCTGGCTGTAAACCTGCAATCCTCCTGTCTCAGCCTCCCAAGTATTGGGATTACAGGTGTGCACCATTGTGCCTGCTCATTTCTTTGGATAGCATATGAGAATGCTCAGGCCTACAAGGAAGGCCCTATGTAATGAGACTATGGAATACTCATGATCCTGGGAAAGCAGTATGCAGACTAATCACCTGGGCAGCTACAGGGAGAGAACTAATGTGTTCAGTGGACCTCACATTTATTTCAGTTAAAGTTATTATTGAATGCTTACTGAACACATTTCTGCGCAAACTCAGTTACACGCCTATAGAGTCTACGGACCTGTTACTATATCTAGACTTATCTCCTTGGAGATCAGTTCCCATGGTTCTCCATGTGAATCTTGTGGTGCATAACAGATAAGTGCTTCAATGACTCTTTTGAAAGGCTGCCAGCCCCAATAATGACTGGCTCCCATCTGTCTCTAGGGGACCTAAGGCGATTGTTTATGCCAACCATATAGGAATTTATGAAGTGGGCTTCCCACTTTTGTTACTAATTTTATGCTCTCTTGATTTAAATAAAAGAGGACATTTTCCAAAAACAAATATTTCTGTTAATATAATTTACCATTTAATGGACACTGCTGCATGGTCATGGGTCACACACCAGGGTGTGACCACAGGAAACACACTCTCGTATCTCCCCACGTGATTCAGCTAGGCCGTGTTCCCTGGAAGGCAGTAAGCCTGGTTATAGATCTGATGAGCGCTAATGCTTGATCTTAGCAGCTTTGTTCTTCATTAGTAATTGCTGTGGTGTAAATGGCTGAAAGATCCCAAGTGCCCCACTTCTGTGGCTCAGCCTCAGAAAGCAGAAGGTAACAGATCTAAGCAAACTGCTCACTTGGAACTTTGATATATGTATCTGTGCAGCACATACATGGTTCTTGAGAAAAAATAAGCCTTAAAAGTTTTTTAAAAGTGAAAAACAAAGTAAAGTCTGAATTCTAGAGCTATGGTGCTGGCTCAGACTTTGTTGACAAGCAAAATTAGTTTTTGAGGAGAAAGTAGCTAAAAGACTCAATTTGGGGTTATTAAAAATTAAATTATATATGAAGTGATTCACCTTGGAATCAAACTTTATTCCCAGGTCATCCAAACAAGTATCTGAAATTGCCAAAGAAATGCAATGATACAAGTTCTTGGAGAGTGTCATTTGGAAAATGGAACAATAAATGAAATGAAATTGCAGGAGTTTCAAGTAATAATAAGGATATCAATATATGTGGAAAAGCCTCACTAGGATTTAGGATTTTTTTTTTTTACACTGGACAGAAGCCAAAGCTAAGAAAGAATCTTGATACCAGGCAGTACAATGTCTTATAAAGAACAGGAAAACAGGACACTGTATTGAGTCTCAAATAAATCTCAAGAACCTCTATAATTCTAGTATAGCAGTATTTTTAGGACTTAAGGCAAACATACTGATCTTAAAGCATTCCTTTATGTTTTCTTTTTTTTTTTTTGGCGGTACCCGGGATTGAACCCAGGGGCATTCTACCTCTGGGCTACACCCCCAGCCCTATTTTTTATTCTTTATTTTGAAACAGGGTCTCACTAAGTTGCAGAGGGCCTCACTAAGTAGCTGAGGCTGGCCGCAAACCCGGGTCCTCCTGTCTCAGCCTCCCAAGTTCCTTTATGTTTTCTTATAGGACACTGAGTTCCTTGCTAGTTGCTCACCCCTTTCTTTACTTATTTCTTTCTTTATTAAATATCAGTCATGTTTTGGGGACTCTGAGGGACATTAGTGATATATAGTGATATATAGTGATATATAGTCCTTGCATTCAAGGGTTCATAGTGTTGAGCAAAAGACATATGAATCATATTTTTGTGGGGTTTTTTAGTTAAAAATTACGTAAAATGTTCTCATAGACATAGAGAATAGAACAGTGGTTACCAGAGCCTTGAAAGGATATGGGGGAGAAGGGAATGGAGAGAGGACAGTTAATGGGTACAAGGGTGCAGCTGGATATGAGGAATACTTCCAATGTTCTATGGCACAGCAAGGTAACTGGTTGACAAAAATTAATTGCATATTTCAAAAGAGCTAGTAGAGAGGATTTTTAATGTTTTCAACACAAAGAAAAGATAAATGTCTTAGGTAAATGACATGCTAATTATCCTAATCTAATCATTATACATTGTATATGTGTTGGAGTGTCACACTGTGCATCATAAATATGTGCAATTACTATATGCCAATTAAATATAAAAATACTAAAAAATTACAAAAACAATATTCACTAATTGTATGTATACAATATAAATTGACAAGCATGTATAGTTGAATAACCATCACTGCAGTCATGTAGAGTCACAGTTTATTCACCCCAAAAGCAACCTAGTTTCTCTTTGCAATTGATCCTCCCCAGCCATCCTATGCCCATACCAAGCAGTATTCAACTTTTTGATTCTTCTAGAATTTTATATAAATGGATCACGTAGTACATAGCCTCTGTGTCTGGCTTTTTGCACTTAGCATGTTTTTGAGATTCATTCATTTTATGGCAAGTATCAGTATATCTTTACCATTTATTGAAGAGTAGTAGTACTTAAATAGATGTACCAAAGTTTATTGATGCATTCATCAGTCATTGAGTTGTTTCCAGTTTTTGATTATTATGAATAAAGCTTCTATGACTATTCATATATGGGTCTTTATGCTAACATATATTTTAATATATCTTGGGTATTATCTGAGAATAAAAATTTGTGGGGATTAAAGAATTGCTTAACTTTATAAGAAACTGCAAACTGTTTTCTAAAGTGGTAATACAACCTTACGTCCTCACCAGTAATATATGAGAATTCCAGTTGTTCATTAATCTTGATATTATCACATGCAGTGCATACTTACTGGTATTTCATTTTTTAATTTACATTTTTCTGGTGATTAGTGATGTTGATCATTTTTATGTATTTACTTTCCATTGAACATCTTATTTGTGGAACTGTTCTTTCAAATGTTTTGAACACAGATGTGGAAATCCTCAATAAAATGCTAGCAAACCAAAGCCAATAGCACATTAAAACAATTATTCACAATGATCCAATGGGATTCATCTAAGGGATATCATTCAACATATACAAATCAATAAATGTGATATGCCATTTATGAAGCACAAAGCTACATGATCATCTCAATAGATGCAGAAAAAGAATGTAACAAAATTCAACATCACACCATAAACAAATTAGGTCTCAAAGGAAAGTATATCAACATAACAAAGGCCACATACAATTAGCAGACAGTTCATAGAATATTGAATGGGGAAAAGCAGGAAGGTTTCTAAGATCTGGAACAAGACAGTGTTACCTATACTTATTCTTTAATTCAATAGTACTGAAAGTCCTACCCAGAGCAATCAGACAAGAGAAAGAAATGATGGGCCGCCAAATTGGGAAAGAGAAAGTTAAATTGTCAATATCATATATACATATATGATCATGGAGATTATATATAAATAAATATATGACTCCATCAAAAACTATTATAATTAATAAATTCATCAAAGCTACTTTCCCTTTGAGTCTGGTGGCTTACATGACCAGCTGAAGAGGGTTAGGAAACTGAACAGCAGGCATGATTACATTCAGGGACTGAGCCTTAAAGGGCATATTTGTGGGTGGTGGAGTGTGTGGGACCTGGTGTATCCCCTCTACTCAAGGTGGTTGAATGTCTTGCCCTGCAAGTGGAATCCTCAGAAGCCCCCTGAGATCCAGATGCCAAACAGAGATTGGCGTCTGCCTGGCCCTAGGGGTGTGTGAATTTAGTCTCCTTAGACTAGATGTGACCCAACAAGGTTCCATACTTCTTTTGTTCTTGATTGTGGGGAGAAATAATCAAGTCACTGTTAAGCAGAATGTTCCTTGTGGTTTTTTTGTAGATGTCCGCTATCAGGTGATAGACATTCTTC
>PVJS01002186.1:0-22500 GCA_004027185.1 Glis glis
CTCTCTCTCTCTCTCTCTCTCTCTCTCTACCTAGTGAGGCCCTCTGCAATTTCATGAGACCTGATTTCAAAATAAAGTATAAAAAAAAATAGGGCCGGGGGTGTAGTGCGGAGGTAGAACGCCCCTGGGTTCAATCCCCGGTACCGCAAAAAAAAAAAAAATTATTTCTATTAAGTGAAGTGTATTAATTCACATTCTGTGAATTAAAGAATGTGCAAGAGGACTGCAACCTATTCATAATGAGTTAATTGGGGAACTTTACAAAACTGCCTCTAGAATTTCTCTGGAAGAACACAAGTTTGAGAGACCAGGAGAAGTGGTTATGATCCTCCATTAGAGGCAGCTGCTCTACTCTGGCAAGTGTCACGCGTTTTACTTTGATGTCAATCAGTCCTCACAGAGCGACAACCCTGTGCAGTGGCTGTGAAGACGCCGTTCACCCTAGAAACTGAGCAGTACCTTGTCCAGTCACAGAGCCACTCAGCATCTGATTGCGAATCTGAGGCCAGCTCCACACACCCATTATGCTTCACCAGGAAGGGGAAGAAGGCAGAAGTAATACCTGGCTAGCTTCCCCTCCCAGTATCTGTCCATGCTAAAGCTACGACAGTGGAGATAATGTGATCACGTGGCGAGCGTCACCTGCCCAGAGGCAGGCTTCTGCAGAAGGAGAAATCTATTAGATGAAATCATTGCATCTCAAATCATCAGGATAAAAGCGTTGCTCAATAACTGTAAAACTTAAAGCTGGGACTCTGCCCCACTTTCACACTGAAATACATCTGGCGTCGGGAAAGACTTACATGCACGCAGCAGCGTATGGACCAGGCATACAAGAAGGCATTGATATTAATAAATAGAAGCGACCACTAATTGCAAAGTAGATGAAAAGCAAATTCCTAGCTAATTCATGAGAAAAGAAACTCAAATAACCAAGACAATATGAAAAGCTGTTCTACCTCGCCAGGAAGCAAAGAACTACAAATACAAGTCTGCCCTTTGTTATCCTGAAAGAAAAGACAAAAAAAAATAATAATAATAATAACGACCTCTCGTGTCAGTCAGAATGGGAAAGAACACTGATAGTTCCTGAATGATTTGACAAAACACATCAAGATGATCAAAAATCTAGCTTGCCTTTAACCGTCAAGTGGGGCTCTGCTATATTTAATGGGAAGAATTGGATAAGTCAAAAAAAGATATAATCACGATGATGTTCATTACAACATTATTTATATTAGAGGAAATTGGAATCGACCTAAATGTTCATCAAAGGAAATCTGTTAAATAAATTAGAGAACATCTATACCATTCAGCTATTAAAAAGAATGATGTAAATGCACATTCGCTGACTTGGAGAAATGTCTACAAGTGAACGAGGCAGGCTGCAGGATGGTCTGCAGTTCATGTATGGGTGAGAGAGAGAGAGAGAGAGAGACAGAGAGGAGAGAACAGAAGCCCCAGGTGCTGCCTCCAGCTTACTGTAACAACAAAGAAATTAGAAACTTGGTTCTTTCTGGTCGGTTCCCTCCATGACCATGGGCTCTGCCACATTCCCAGTGCTATGAGTTTCGTCCCAGTGGTTTTGAGATAAGAAGTCAATCACATGTTCTTATTTCGGTGGTATTTCTTGCTTTCTCCTATTTCTTAAATATACAAAATTTTTCTTGTCCAAAGTATAAAAGCAATATAACATTTAGTGTAATTCACCTCAAGTTGGAATGGTGATAGAAAACACACAGTCCAACTTTAAACAAATGCTGTATCAACACATATATAATACATACCATTTCAATAGTCATCTTGACTATGCATATGGAATTATATTCATTCTTTTCAGGAAATCTCCTACTTTTCTAGTGGAACGTTAGACTCAGGTTCCAGGGTAATACAACTTAAAAATTAGATATGTTCTCTGGGACACAAACATTTTACATGCCAGATAGAACAAGGACCTGAAAATCAGCCCTTCGCAGCGGGCCCCATGGTGGGAGAAGAGCCGCGTGCAGCCCTGCTCGCCCACACTTCCTGTGTGCCTAGGAGACAGCTGTGATGCATATTTATAGATTCGCTTGTGCAAACAGAGAAGCATGCCAGTCTTCTCATGCAGCAAATCTTATTTCCGATACAAATTTGAAAATCTGTGAAGCATGATAATATTAACTCTAGGATCTATGACCTCCCATAAAACAAAGGAGGAGGAGCGCCGGGCTAAAGGGTTCTAATGACACCTTTGGACTCCTCGCTCCCCCAACGACGGGGAGATTTATACGTGCTCTCTAGGTATAATTAGACACCCACAAACCCGCCTGACCCTGCTGTGCTGAAGAGCCCTTCTGCTTTTTGTTAAAGCAGATGAATCAATACTCGCACGTCCTGCCGCTGTAGAGTGAAATTGAGGAAATGAAAATCGGATAATTTTGCTCCCAGTGCAGTCTAGACAGAGGAGAGCGTGTCCGTCTTTGACAGGAAGATCTATTTCCACTTTCTCAAAAGGCTGGTGTCAATTTTGAAACTTCTCCTATTATTGATTTTCAGTTTTGTTGAAAAGGATGCTTTATTAGGAATATGAGTCCCAGCAGCCGTGTAAGCTCATATCTGGATCACAAGTAGGTGAGCCTGCACGTTGATTCAGGGTCTAGCTGGGTTTAAATTGTGACCCTTTTGAGCCCTTAGCTCCCGAACTGTGGCCTCTCTTGGCTGTCAGCTGAACTTTCACCCACTAAGAGGGGCGTCAGAACCTCCCTGCCATCCACATCAGCACCTCAAGTAGCTGATGACCGGCCTGAATTATGCATCACTCCTAATATTTTAGAATCTGCTAACATTTTGCGAATGCATATTCTGCCTAACCACGTATTGATGCTGGGGCTTGCCAGCTTTTAGAGTTTAATGCCCTTAATGCACACACATTTCTTGAATCAGTAGATTTTTTTTCATGCTAGGTATCAAACCCAGAGTCTTGCACATGCTAAACATGTCCTCCACCACTGCGCTACACCCCAACCCCTCTTACAAGGAAAGACATTCCCACATACAACTCAGCACTGACTTAGTAACATGCCAGTACCACCCTACTCATTCAGAAACTCTCCACCTCTGAGTCCCATCGCAAAGTCCCCCCATATCCTCAATACCTCTGTTCCCAGGAGCTCTCTGTGCACCCTCACCCATATTTACTAAAATTTTCTCATTTCTTATTTTTTGCCCCTTCTCTAAACTGTACATCTCTTTTTTCCTTCTTTCTTTGGAGGGAGTTAATTTACTTTTTCAATTGAGACATGATACTTGTCCACCTTTATGGGTCACATTAAGATAATATGATACATGGGCACAATGTGTAATGATCAAATCAGGGCACTAAGTGCTTCTATCTCCTCTAAGGTCAATCATTTCCACATCCCAACCTGTGTGCTCCTGGGTAGAAGAGGTAGTTTGACTCCTTCAGCTCCCTGGGCTTCACAAAGCACCTGTTGCAGAGGAAGAGAGAGAAATGCTCAAGCGAGGGTAGAAACACTTGGCTCCCCCGTTGCACTGGGGAGAATCCAGCTCGAAGAATGTATCTGTATTATTACTGAATTGCATTGGCACTTTTTGCTCCTGAGACATAAAATATTTCAGTGTCATGGGACTTTTTTTGCTGTGCCCACGCCTCTATATTCTTTTTTTTAATTGGATGCATTGCAATTTTACATCATATTGAGGTACAGATTATTAGAAAATACATGTACACAACTCTTGTTGCCCTCCCCATCAGGTCCCCCTTCACCCTCACCCCGCACTGTTGGGACTGCAAAGGAGTACAGCCGCTTTGGAAATCAGTGTGAAGATTTCTCAGAAGATTGGGAACGGAACTACCATATGACCCAGCGATAGCGCTCCTGGGCATCTTCCCAAAAGAAATGAAATCAAAATATTATAATCAGATTTGCATATCCATGTTCATAGCAGCACAATCTGCAATAGCCAAACTATGGAATCAGCCTAGATATCCATCAATAGACAAATGGATCACAAAACTTTGGTAGATACACACAATGGAATTTTACTCAATCATAAAGAAGAACAAAATTACACCATTTGCAGGAAAATGGATGGAACTCGAGAATATTATATTAAGTGAGTACGCCCAGTCCCAAAGAATGAGCAGATGTTTGTGGAAGCTAGAGAGATATTCGTAAATAAGGGCAACATCAGATAGATGAGGAGAGACTCCAGGGGCGTGACTGAGGGTGTCTAAGGAAGTGAGCGAGAGAGACGAAGTCATAAGGAATGCATAGTAGAATAATGCCACGAACGTGTACAAAATTGTCACTTGACTTTTGGATTGCCAATTGGAGGTGGTTGAGTTGAGAAGTTTTGTGTTCAGTATCATCTTATGTTGGTGCCTCCAAGATAAAGACAAGACGATGTCGGTAACACTAGGGATAAAGGAAGCCACTGAAATCGTAAAGCGAGTTGCTTCTTCCCTCCCATTCTTCATTTCACTTTTTAGCTTCTTGCCAAATCTATGAACCAATTTCCCAGGGTCAAGGAATCTCTTAGAATGAGGTCTTAGAACATTTGGGAAAGTACTCTTGAGAAGATAGATGCATGCAAGTCAACGTCCACTTCTCTTTGCCGGGGATACGATTTTGGTGCCTGCAGAAATCCATATGAAATAAGGGCTACGAAGCCACTGCCTGTGTGCCTCGCCACAATGCGTCCTGAAAATGGAATTTCACTGGCACACAAATTAACGAAACTTCAAGAAGCATACTGCCTACTCCTAGGAAAGCACTAAACATGATAGCGTTTAGTAGCATGTGGCTCGATCACAGAGCTGCCAAAGTATCGACTTCCGAAGGATGTCGTGAAAGATGGAGTAGGGTTTTGTGTGTGGACTGAATGGACCATTTCCATTCGGATCTACTTGAAATCATCATCGTGGTTTGATGCCTCTGAGAAATGTGCCTAGGACAAGCTGTTGTGAATTTATGTTAATTAAAACTCTAAACCTTACTCCTTTAATCACATGTATTTATTTACCTAATTCGGTGGCGAGTGAATTTGTCTTCTCTGAAGTCCCGAGGTGAACCAGCATCTAACTAATCCGGGTTTTTGTTTTGTTTTCTAATTTTCCATGCTGCTGCCCGCAAATCGTGGGCACATTATTGTATGCACATTAGCACTTGAAAGGCTGAGCCGTCTCCCCTCAGAGGCACACTGAGGCGACCTAGTCCTTCTGATACACATGTTCTTCCTCACCTGTAAGCCATGAAGCTTCCACGGGGCATGGTGAATTACTTGAGTGACATTTTCAATGTTTCCATTCCTCATTTTCTACAATAAGGCTATTCCTGCAATCTGTTCTTCTTGTGTCTTTTGAAACATCAGAAGTTCCGATGAGCCCCATGGTTAAGAGGTGTATTTGCATGAGAGTCACATTCTTTCCGCCAACTGCTCTCTTGCAATTCAAAATAGAATTTCATTTTTGCTTTAGTTTTCCACATGTTATTTCAGAATCGGAAGACCTCACTAATGGCATGGGAAGGGGCTGGTCCTGAGGACACTCGACAAAAAGCTAGTTAAAGATAATAAGGAGCTTCTTGACTGCACCACGGAAAGTCCTGATCTGGGACCAAATGCTTCTTCCTGGGCTGAGGTCCACACAGAATGGAAGGAGAACCACACCTCTTTATGCTGTGTGTAGGGACACTCTTGTCCCTATAATGTCACAGAGCCAACAGATAGGTAGGTGCATGAAATGCTGTGTAGGTCCAGGGTGGAATTTGATTCAAGTCTCCTGTTGCACAGAGTTTTCCTCGCAGAGGTCTCTCTGCAGGTGAAGGCCACACAGCACGCAGGCAGGTGGCCAGACCTTAACAGATGACCTGCAGGTGGAAGGGGGTCGTGACACGGGATGGTGGTGGTCACCTTGTGGCCCCAGCCAACCCCCACAAGCCATGGCCCGCGAGCCCTGGAGTCCACTAGCCTTTGTGGAAACTAGAGGATTCAGCTAAATAAGTGCCTCCCCTCCCTGAGACCACATCCCTGTGGAAAGGATGAAACGAGAACTGTCGTGGACCTCGGACCAGGTCCCCTGTGCACGTGACCGGGTCACGCCCATACTTTACAAATGTCTTCAACATGGCTTCCAACTTCAGAAAGTGCCTTCCACGAGAGCCTCCTAAATTCAACGAACATGTGGAAGAGGTCATGAAGGCATCTGCTTTTAAGAGTAGATGTTCATATGCCAGTGGCCATTTTTTAATTATCGGTGCATTGCAATTATACATGATAGTGAGATTCATAGTGATACATTCATCAGTGCATATAACACTATTTTGAAGTAACACATGTATTAATTTGTAAAAATAAAATAAAATAAGTTCCCTCTGAGACATTTGAACTACTGACTTTTGGATGAAAATATAGTTTATGTTCCAAAAATGCTCACAAGGAAAAATCGTGACCATACCATCGTCCTTGGTCTCTGGACACCCATCTCTGCGAGCCCAGGTGCCAGGCCTACCCACAGGTGCATGCTCCTGCATCAGCCCAGGGAGAGGCGAGTCTGTGCTGCCCCTGTGTTCCCGCGCACAGCTGACGAGGGGACCAATCATCCCTTGAGCGATCATGTCCTGACAGACCGCACTGGCTCAACGCAACATATTCAATAAATAGCATGAGCTTCCTAACATCCCTAATTACACAATTGCTGAATAGTCCATAACAGTTCTTTACGGACTATGGAGTAAATACTACGCATCTCTAAAAGTCCATAATTATGTAATTATGTGGTAGTCTATAATTAAGGACTATTGGGTAAATATATAATTGGGGAGAATTTTAAAATCTATCATAAAGCACTTTTTAAAATGTGACTGCAATAAAAGAAGAAAAAAAAGGAACTCGTCCCAGAAAGCCATATAGTTTAGTGGGTTTCACAGAGTGGAAGCTCTCCACCCCGGAAGAATGCTTCCCACGTCCCTCCCTATCTCTGCATCAATCTCTGCTTCTTGGGGTTTGACGAACCCACCAGGCTCGTGGTCAGGATGCTGTGTAGCAGAGTAAGGAGACCAAGTCACCGAGAGCAGATCGCCGGCTCCTGGCGTCAGAGTGGGAGCGTGGCTGAGCGCGGGTGGGAAGGGCACCACATCCACTGGCCCCTGCCTCGGATGGGCTGGATTCCTGTGCTCTGCCTTCCCCACTCAGTCCTGTCCTCATGTGCCTCCCGGATCAGCAGCCTCATCTGGGGATGAAGATAGAGTGCATCTAAACACACTGCAGGAATTATGGAGAGCACTGGGGAAGGAGCTGCCAAGCCGGGCCCCGGGCCCCCATGACACTTACTGGCACCCTCTTCCAGCCACAATAAGAGGAACGTAGAGACAGTGTCCCTGGGAGGAGGCACCGAGTCCGTGGGACGCAGCCACCATCTGTGGCTTCCCTTCACCTTCTCCAGCCCTCCTCCAGTGTTCTTATTACAACTGACTCGGCTAGATCCTCGCTAGCCAGGATTCTCTTCCTCCTGCCTGTCTTTAAGTTGCACAGACACAAGTGGAGAGCTGGAGGGGTTCAAAGTGCCGGAGGAGAGCGCCCGGGCCTGCGCAGTGTCCACTCAGAGGACGCGCCCAGGGGCCACCAGCACCAGCTTCACCCGCAAGTTACAGAACGAGCGAGCATTGTTTTCCTGTGATGTTCATCTCAAGTTCTTTCCTGAGATTTCACTCTCGGGCTCCTGCCGACCTCCCCGAAACTGCGTGACTGTGACCCACTTCCTTAACGGCACCAATGTGCCCAGCTTCGCCGAGGCTTCTCAGCCAGACCCCGGCGCTAATGTCAGATGCTCGGTGCAGGCGGTGGCCTACATGGCATTTCACCTCAGGGGGCATGAAATTGGAATTCTGAGATGGCCCTGAATCCACCCGGGCTGGAGGGGACAGAGCTGCAGCCCCGGGCACCTCTCAGGAGGAGGGACCCAGGTCACCTGGGTGGGCAGGTACTTAACCCATCGTGGTCTGGCTGGTGCAAGGTGAGAAAAGTGAAATCCTCCGTGTGGGATCCCCTAGAAGGGGATTCTGGAACAAGGCATTGGAGTGAAAAAGATAACAGGTAATAAAGAGTGCTTGATAGGCATGCGCTCGTGCCCTCCCCTCAGCCCGCGTGGGGACCACCGTGCTTACAGCCAGGACCCGCATCTTGGAATAGCCCAGAAATCTGCGTTCCACTCAGCACAAAGGTCACAGGTCACCCCCATGCAGACAAGCTCGGGGTCCCATCAAAGCTGTTTAACAATAAGCGATTTTCCTAAGGACTTACTGAAAAAAAAAAAACACGGAGAACGTGTAAATGGAAAGTTTATGAAAATCTGTTACAGAGTTAGCTGCTGCCCATGAGCTCAGGGAAAAGCAAGCCGAAGATGAGGAGGTCGCATGCAGGCCAGGTGCGCTGGAGGCCGCGCCCACCTGGCTTGCGGGAAACAATGGGAGTGTTTGTCCTGGAAAAGGGATTTGGGGCGTTCTAAGAGGATATTTTCATGTAATACAAAGGGTTCACTCTTCCAAGAGAGATTTCAGTGTGCCTGAAGATGCCTATCATGTGAAAAAAACTTCAATAATCCTCTGGACTCTAAGTATCTATTCACGAACTCATTCTATTCTTTCTCCTTCTCTTATTATATTTTTATTATGTAATCAAAGAATCGTTATTTTCCATACACTGGAGATTCCTGTAAGGAAAAGGACAAGCCTGAACAAAACAAGAATCTATGTGTTTCTTCCCAAATGCAGTCACAAAGAACAGGAGAGATACTCCAGAAAGTTCTGGCAAAATGCTCTAGAAAGAAAGAAATTGGCACTAATTAATCAATAACCATTTTGTCATACTTGAGGAGCACTTTTCATGCTTTTTCGTATATTTAAGCTCCTTAGATTCAATAATAAGGGTGCACATTGTGACGCTGTTTTACAGATGGTCAAACTGAGGCTCAAGAGGGTTAGATTACCAGCCTAAGGTCACAGGTGCACATGCTGAGTGCAGAGGCAAGGCCAGAGCCCACAGGATGACCTATCCAGAGCAAAGCATGCCCGAGAGTCACAGGACTGTCAGTGTTTTAAGTAGGGAAATATGTAAAATTTGGGATTAGTCAGGCATGGTGGCACACACTTGTAATCCCAGTACTTGGGAGGCTGAGACAAGAGGATTGCAGATTCACGGCCAGCCTCAGCAACTTAGTGAGATTCTGTTTTAAAATAAAAAAAAATAATAGAATAGGGCAGAGGGTGTAGCTCAGAGGTAGAATGCCCCTGAGTTCAATCCCCAATTTAAAAAAAATGGGATTGTATTGAAGCAGGACATCTTTGTACCAAAAGTGTCCAGGTGTTCCGGCTGCTAGCCCTGAGGGTTCTGGGTGGAACATGGAGGAACAAGAGCTGTTTTATGACATGGAATGCCAGGCTGAGAGTCTGGACATAAAATCATTTGGGGGAGTATTGGCGAACCTGAAAAAATGGCAAATGTCTATTAAATTAAATTAATCATCCTTAAATTAAGGCCTTAGTAACCAAGTCAAACTCAAGAGGAGAATAAAGAAAAAGAGGAGGAGGAGGAGGAAGAGGAGGAAGAAGAAGAGGAAGAGGAGGAAGAAGAGAAGAGGAGGAAGAAGAGGAGGAGAAGGAGGTGGAGGAGGAAGAAGAGAAGGAGGAGGAAGAGGAGGAAGAGGAAGAGGAGGAGGAGGAGGAGGAGGAGGAGGAGGAGGAGGAGGAGGAGGAGGAGGAGGAGGAGGAGGAGGAGGAGGAGGAGGAGGAAGAGGAAGAGGAGGAAGAAGAGGAGGAGGAGGAGGAGGAGGAGGAGGAGGAGGAGGAGGAGGGAGGGAAGTCAAGAGTTGAAACTGCGAGCCGTGTGCTTGTCTGAGTTTCTGAGTCTGCCATAACTCATTACTACTCAGGGTGGCTAAACACACCAGGAATGCATCTCCTCTCGGTTGCAGAAGTGCACCCCAGGGATCTCAGGGAGGACGAGCTCCCTGCCTCTCCAGCTCTCACCTCTGCCTGTGTCTTCAGTGTCTGGACACTGCATCCCTCCCACCGGACTCTGTCTCTCCCCCCACATGTGCGCTTTGCAACCCTGCCTGTGTCCAGGGATGGATCAGGGCCCCTCCAAACCCAGCATAACTTGTTTTCATCTGCAAAGACTCCTTTCCAAATTGGGTCACATGCCCCATTTCCAAGTAGACATGAACTTTTGGGGGTATACCGTCCAACCCAGCCCGCCACCCCAGCTTCCCCAGAAACCCATTCTGATTGATCTACAAAAAAGATGAAAGAAGTTGCCAAATCTTATAGGTTTGGGTCTGATTTAAGGCAGACTCAGGATTCTGATTTGATCCAGGATCATTAATATCCATTTGTAAGCCAAAAATAAAGAAAGAGAGAAAAAGAAAGACAAAAAAGAAAAGAAAAAAGGATTTACTTTAGTATCTTTTAGTATTTTCATCATAGAATTAATTTACTCCTCCTTGGGTTTTTTCTAAGTAAGGCCAGACCAGCTCTTTAGAGCACCCCTTCTTCTCCCTAGAGGCTGTACCACCTGGCGCCTCCTGGAACTAATCGGCCGTGTGGATGGATGTCAATTCTGCAACCCTGAGTGGGAATTCTCTCCATGACTAGGACCACAGATGGACGGCAAGACCAACGGGCTCAATGGATATGACTGCGCTGGTGGCCTACCATGCAGTAATTCCAACCTCAACTTAGAGGAAAAAGTGTGAAAGTCTCCTAACTTCCAGAATTCTCCAGCCTACTCACCATATTTCAACCAACGCTATTTTGATCCAGGAAAACAAATGTTATCATTGATACAAAGGATGAATATAAGCCCTTCACTTTGGGAATCGGTTGCTGGTGAAGTCAAGGAATCTTCGTGGGCAGTCTGCAGCTGCTACCCATCTACACTTATCATGCCTTCTCCGGTGGAACCACAGGCCACGCCATCCTCTGCAGAACATCCCTACTGGTTAATTCAGCTGACAGAGGGGTTTGCATCTGCAACATGTACAAGACACGAGGAAAGTGCTCGTTTTCCTGATCAAATAAGTTCTAAACCTATTTTAAAATTCATGTTCGACATCAATTTATGATGTTTTCCCAAGCCCCACTCAGTATAAACTTACATCTCAGTTCTCTGAGAAATAATTAAGTGCACTAAATTCTCTTCATATGGGAGGATTATTCTGGACTTTAACAATTAGGTAAATTAAAAACTAAAGAAAATGCTTGATGAAACTCATCCTGCAGAATGAAGAGAGGAAACTATTACTACCACGTTGGCAGATGGGTCGGCTCTACCCCCGGGTAGCCACCCCTACCCCCACCACACACACACGCGCACACACACACACACACACACACACACACCAGGCTTCCCTGAGCCCTGGCAACCACAGAGCCGTCTCCATCTCTCTGAACTTGGGCTTCAGTGGACTTTATATAAATGAAGTAAGCAGGTGTGTAACCTTCTGAGGCTGGCCTTGTTCACTCAGCATGGTGCTCCTATGTTCTGCAAGTTGCTGTATGTATCAACAGCAGCTCATCCCATTCTTTTTTTTCTTTTTGTATTAGGGGTTGAACCCAGGGGCCTCATTCTACCTCCAAGCCACACCCTAGCCCAGTTTATATTTTATTTTTAAACAGGGTCTCACTGAGTTGCTGAGGCCCTCGCTAAGTTGCTGAGACTGGCCTCGAACCTGCAATCCTCCTGTCTCAGCCTCCCAAGTACCGAGATTACAGGAGGGAGCCACCACCCTTGGTTAGTAGCTCATCCCTGCTATGACTGAATGGAATGCCATGGTGTGGCATCTCAACTCGCTGAAGACTAACATTCAACTGCAGGATGGAGGGCTTCTGGGTCATTGCTAGCTTGGGGCTATTATGAATCATGTTCAGAATACTCTGGGATAGATCCCAGGAGTGTAATACTGGGTCACAAGCCGGCTGCATGCTTAGTTTTTTTTTTTTAATTTTTAAACTGTTTTTCCTGAGTAGCTGCACCACCATCTCACCATTCTGAAAACCAAATCCTGGTTGGTTTCCCCCAATTTTTTAACACTTCCACAATGGGTGGGTTACTTCTACTTGTTTATGTTAAGCCCTATACGTATTCCAACCAGTTGAGTCCATAGAAAATGTGCACTGCATCATTTTAGCTAGAAAGGGCAGATTCTAAGTGTGAACAAAACATATACCTAGGCATTTTCATTCAGATAATGTATTTAAAAATTGTACTTTTGAATATAAAAAGATGCTACTCATTTATAAAGAAGGATGTGGTAACAGAGTAATACAGATTAGAGAATTGTTACTTGGTTGAAGGTAAAAACAAAATGAATTAAAATGGAAAATTAAAATAAATAAGTTTTAAGCCAGGCATGATGGCACACACATGTAATCCCAGTACTTGGGAGGCTGAGACAAGAGGATTGCAGGTTCGAGGATAGCCTCAGCAAGTAGGGAGACTCTCAGCAACCTAGTACGACTTTGTTTCAAAGGAAAAAGTAAAAAGAGCTGGGGTGTAGCTCAGAGGTAGAATGAATGCCTCTGGGTTCAATGCCCAGTTCCACACACAAAATCAATCAATTAATTAATTGATACATTTTACACATTTAACTTAAATGCCTATAGGTGATTGTGTCCATTTTACCATGCAGGGACATGCTGTTTTCTATTTTTAAATATGGGAGCAGCAACTTTATTTGCATAAATAGCTCCACAATGCATCCCCTGCGACTCACAGGTTAGATTCGCTGTGGTGGAAGCCAAGTCCTCAGGTGGGTTTGCTGCAGATGACAGAAGGAGAACAGTACTCTTCTGTATTTTAAAAACTGTTTTGAAATATTTTACAATATCTGACACACTCTGTTACATTTTTAACAAACTAGAAGTACTCAGTTACCAAGTATTTGCAGAACATTGAGCTAGGCTTTCATAGAGGATAAATTTTTCACTCCTATTTAAAAAGTTTAAAGGAATATTATCTCAATTAAACTTTCACCATTAAATTAATGTGAATACTGACCTAATAAATATTTGGGGTAAAAATAGCAAACTGTATCAAGACAAATTCAAAACTCCAGCAGTGGTACAAGAGGTGTGCACGGGAGCTGGGGCTCGGGGGCCGGGTCATGGGGAGTTGGTCATGGGAGGCTGGTCGCGGGGGGACCAGTCACCAGACCCCTCCCATTGACACTTTATTTCTCAGGTATCTGGGGTGTTAGAGAGGGGCCAGGGTATATAGGCTAATTCTGGGAGTCAGAAAAGTGGAGCTGGGTGAGAGTTTATATATCATGTGCATTGAAAAAGCACACAATTATATAATTTTACTGAAACTCTTAAATACTTAAAGACCATACAAAACATGTCATTTTACATAATTATAATAGAAGCAGCTAATTTTGATGATTGTCTTTTCCTTCTCGACTTAAAACTGGACTCTGCTATCGGTAAGTTGCTAAAAATATCCTGAAGTCAATGAACTTTTATAACCACAGAGAAATGGAGATAAATAGAAAATACATGGTCTACATGGATGTATGTGCAATTACGCTTCATATTTAATTCTTTTTCTTTAGTATATGAAGAAAATGATTTAATGAATGTTGGCATGCTTTTACTTAACTGAAATTAAATTTATTTTTAAAATATAAAATTTAAATAATGAAAATCATTTTGAAAATAGGTTGCAGCATTTTTCACAACAGCGATGGTGTTTTCTATGTTGATTTTGTAAGCAGAATGTGACCCAGTTTCTCTTCTTCTGGGTTTACTAAGCCCCTGTCCACCTGCTG
Source organism: Glis glis (assembly GCA_004027185.1). Taxonomy (NCBI): domain Eukaryota; kingdom Metazoa; phylum Chordata; class Mammalia; order Rodentia; family Gliridae; genus Glis; species Glis glis. The sequence goes on from PVJS01002186.1 coordinate 13,826, forward strand.
CCGGGTTCTCTCCCTCAGCACTCCCTGTGCTTGGTTCTTCTGAGAAGTGAGTGTGTAGAGTCCTGATGTTGTCACTCTGCCACACAGCTGCCACTCCAGAATCCCCAACATCACATTGCTTTTTTAAATTTTTTAAAATTATTGCATTTTAATCATACATCTTGATGTAGTTCAGGATGATAGAGGCATACATGCACACAGTACTCATTGAGCCCAGTTCCCCCAGTTCCCACCCTATTTCCTCCCCCCTTCTTCCCCTGCTCAGCACAGTGATTGGCTTTGATAAGTTTGTGTGTGTACATCATGTCCACTCAAGTGTCTCCATCTTCAAGTCTTCCTCCACCATCCTGTCTCCCTCAGTTAGATCCCCTCCTTCACTCCACTGAGCTTTCTCCTCCTTTGTCTGGAATCCCTGCTGTGTCCCAATTTCTCCCTAGCTTCCCCACATGAGGGAGAACATCCAACCTTTCACTTTTTGTGACTGACTAATCTCACTTAGCATAATATTCTCCAGTTCCATCCATTTCCCTGCAAATGACATAATTTTGTTCTTCTTTATGACTGAGTAGAATTCCATTGTGTATATATCCCATAATTTTGTTATCCATTCATCTGTTGATGGACATCTCGGCTGGTTCCATAGTTTAGCAATTATGTAATTGTGCAACTATAAACATAGATATTCATGCATTACTATGGTAGTCTGGTTTCAATTCTTTTGGGTAGACACCCAGGAGTGGTATAGCTGGGTCATATGATGGGTTCATTCCCATTCTTCTGAGGATCCTCCACACTGTTTTCCAAGGTGGTTGCACTAATTTGCAATCCCACCAACAATGTCAGAGTTCCTACTTCTCCACATTCTCGTCAGCATTTATTATTCTTTGTGTTTTTAATGATTGCCATTCTAATTGGGATTAGATGAAATCTCAGGGAAGTTTTGATTTGTATCTCTTTGATTGCTTTTTTTATTTATTGTTTTGTTGATTGTCTAGATTTTAGAACATGATAAAAAATGTTAATAATGCCAATTAGTCTCAAAAGTGCATCATATCTATAGCCATCACATTGTGAAGAGCAAAAAAAAATAATAAGAAGAAGACAATATTTTTTCAGCATTTAAAACATATCTGATTCAGCAAAGAAGTCACATCTCGATGAATGGATGAAGTTAGGGCATTTGTCTCTGTTTCACTTTCATTTTGCTTTTTAATATAGACAGATATTTCAACCAGCATTCAGATCGAAAGTATGTTTGTTTCTTAGTTACAACCATAAGTTGCAAGAGTTTGATAAGATACAAGACACAAGAATTTGACAAAAATAAATGAAGGCATCCTATGAGAATCCATTTATGGAATGTACAGAAAGTGTATTTCTTATTATTGTAAATTGATTGATTGCTAATGATGTTGAACATTTTTTCACATATTTATTGGCCATTTGTATTTCTTTTGTGCTGTATCTAGTTCTCTTGCCCATGTTTTGACTGGGATATTTGGGGGTTTTTTTGGTGATGTGTTTCTTGAGTTCTTTGTATATTCTTGATATTAGTCCCCTGGATCCACTTCCTTTTTTGTTCCAATAAAACCATCTCACTTATCTTGAGGCGTGGGTCTACCTTGTACTGCTCTTGCCCTTCATCATTTCTGATCTCAATCTCTAAACCATGGTTCATGGTGAGTATGATGAACCATGACCTGTCCTCAGCCCAGTTGTCCCTAATTCTCTCACAGGAACATTTTTAAAACTGATGCCATCCGTCGGGCGTGGTGGCGCACACTTGTAATCCCAGTACTTTGGGAGGCGGAGACCAGAGGATCCGGGTTCGCGGCCAGCCTCAGCTCTCTCTCTCTCCCTGTTTCTCTCTCTCTCTCTCTCCCTCTCTCTACTTAGTGAGGCCCTCTGCAACTTCATGAGACCCGGTTTCAAAATAAAGTATAAAAAATAGGGCCGGGGGTGTAGTGCGGAGGTAGAACGCCCCTGGGTTCAATCCCCGGTACCGCAAAAAAAAAAAAATGCCATCCTTTCCAACCTAGTGTTCTCAATGCAGCCAGGTTTCTCAGTGCAGATGCTCCGTGGAAAATTCTTACAACAAAGAATAGGTTTCTGGGTAATTGACTTGCTCTCCATTTACATATATTTTTGTTTCTGTGTTCTTCTCTCATTCATCAAAGAATTCCAGGCAGCATACAAAAATGTGAAAATTACAAGAATGTGAAAGGGAGTAAGAAATTGAGGGGAAAGAGGAAAAAGGGCAGGGAAATTCAGTGAAGCCAAGAGAAAGACCAGACCCAATACGAATTCTCTAAGATCCAGAACACTTTTGGGGGATGAATCATGAATTTTACTTTAAATGCTCTAGCATCCAAAATAAGGAGAAAAATAAAATAGAGTAGGAGATTCACAGTATCTAAATGACAAAGACATATTAGTTGCTCTGGGGAAGGACATGACTCTGAGCCTAGAGACAAATCTCAGCTATGCATCCTAAGAGTCCTGCATCAAATAATATACATACTCACAAACATTCTTCAATGAATAAGATAATGTGCTTGATGAATAAGATAACAGCTGACTTTATAAAGCATCCTCTAATACAGCAAACTATATTTCAATAGAAACAAAATAAAAGGAGTTTGGTCAAAAGAGAGTATTTTATAAACTGCCAAATTATGCAGTCTAGGTGTGTGGCTTTCTGCTGTTCTGAATTATAAGAGGAAAATTAATTATATCCTTCAGAAAATCTGCCAACGTATCAATTTTTATCATTGATAAACTGGATTCTACTTCAAATCAGCACAAAAGAGATAAGTTTTCTCTTGGAAAATAATCCCAAGGCTTCTCCAAAACCACAAGTCAATGAGAAATGGTAGGCCCACATTTCCACGATTACATGAAAGCTACAAAATACATTTATTTCAGGAAAATGCTAAGAAGTTGTTACTAATGTGCTTCCTTGAGTCTCATGAGCTCAGGTTTTGAATAGTCTGTAAGCAGAAGGAAGCTTACAGTGTCAGAAGGAACTTTCCTGCTTCCAGGCAGAAAAGTCAGTATGAAATAGTTTATAGTTTTCATTGCTCTTCTTAGCCTGGGGTGGACACTAGCTGCTCATCTGATTTTCACCCCATTTGTGTCATTTGAATTGGCAACACGACATGTGATTGAATTCTAAATCAGGTTTGAATCCCTAATTGTTGCTTAAAATGACTTCAAAAGTATTTCACCATAATGCAGCTCTTCAATAAAAAAAAGATAGTGCATATGAAGCAAATTGTTACTGTGGATGTGTAGTGGTGAGAAAATTCTCTCAGGCACCACGTATTTGGCTCCATCTCTAGAAACATTATTGAACTACAAAATACAGTCATCGTGGGAATGTTTGATTTCATGAAAGTAGGAAATGTGTCCGCTCTTCTCATCATTATAACCTCAGGTCTTAAGAACGTGGTAAGGAGGAGATGGCCGTGGATATTTGTCAAAAGATTTTCGTGTTTTATTTCCTATAATCATTCAACCAAACTCATGCATTATTTTTCATCAAGTTCATAACATCATTTTGATCCCTTCCTTCCTCCTTGAATTCTTTTAAAAACTCTCTAGGGTGTGGTTTTAGTTAAAATCCAGGACAGCCAGGGCCCATCTTTAGGCCCACCTAACTAGAGCATTGAATTGAATGTCTACTATTAATATGAGTGATGATTGCCCCTGATGTTGTAGACCCGTTTTCCAGAGCTAAGTAACGTTCATCTCCTACAATGTTGATATCTCGCTAATTCTGTTCTTAGCGCAGGCACACTTTTGAGAGAAGGTCAAAACTATGGACACAATGCAGTATATAAAATGCCCCAGTCATGGCTCCCAAAGTCACTCTAGGCTCTTCAAACTTTTAGTCTTGCACAAAACATCTTACAGTTATAACAATCTACTTTGCACTGAAGATAACTTAACCTTAATCACATACAAAACTCTCCACTGGCACTTTATGTTTTTGATGTCAGGATTTTTTTATTCATTTATTTTTATATGGTATGTATATCTACCAATTTTTTCCTATACTTATTTCTGAGAATTTTTATCTTTTAATTTCAACTAGGGTTAAAAGTGATTTACACCTCTGATAATATTAGATTATTCTATACTACTTTATATATTTATCTTTACTAGTGAGCCCTGTTTCAATACTTTCGTGTTGCTGTTTAGCATCCTTTCGTTTCAACCTGAAGACCATCCTTTAGCACTTCTCGTAAGGCAGGTCTACTGGTAACAAGTCCCTTAGTCTTTGACTGGGAAAGTGCCTTTCTCCCTTCATTCTCAAATGACAGTTTTGCTGTATACAGTATTCTAGGCTGGCCATTGTTTTTCTTTTACACTTTGAATATGTCACCCCACTCTCCCTGGCCTGAGTGGTTTCTGATTAGATAGACTTAAAGTCTAATGAAGGATCCCTTGTATATAACAAGTCACTTTTCTTTCTCTTTAAAAATTTTCTGTCTTTGACTTCGGATAATTTACTTATAATGTGTCTTGGTGTAGACCTCTTTAGATTCAATTTATTTGGAATCCTTTAGGAGTTACAAATTTGGATGTCCATTTCCCTCCTCAGGTGTGAGAAATTTTCAGTCAATATTTCTTTAAATAAGTTTTTCTCTCCTTTCTCCTTCTGGAACTTCTATAATGTCTATACCGGTTTGCTTGATTGTGGCCCCATAAGCCCTCTACGTTTTCTTCATTCTGTGTCATGATTTCTTCCTTTGTTACTCTGACTGGTGATTTCAAATGACCTGCATTTGAGCGTGCTGACTTCTGCCTGATCGAGTCTGCTGTGGAGACTTTCTATTGAACTTCTCAGTGCATTCCTTATGCTTCCTAGCTCTGGAATTTTGGGCTTTTTTTCTTTTTTATGATTTCTATCTCTTGGTTGAACTTTTAATTTTGCTCATTTATTTTTTTTTCCGATTCTGTTTCATTGTGTACCTGTGTTCTCTTATAGCTCCCTGAGATTCTTCAAGAGGATTACCTAGAATTCTTTGCCAGGCAGTTCATAGATCTCCATTTTAAAGGATAGATTATTGGGGCTTTGTTTCTTTGATAGTGTCATGTTTCCCTGATTCTTCATAATGTTGGTACCCTTGCATTGGTATTTGTGCATCTGTAGAAGTAGTCACCTCTTCCAGTCTTTGCAAACTGGCTTTGGCAGGGAAATCCCATCAGCAGTTAGCCAGTCCAGAGATTCTGTATAGTCCAACTAGCTGAGTTTGTGGGAGGGACTGCTGCTGGGGGTCAACAAACAGGCAGGCCTAATGCTTGGACAATTTTATTATCTATTATTTACTTAATTTCACATCCCTGTTTCAGAAGCCTTTCCTATATGTTCCTACAAGAGGAAATTTTACCTTGCATCTCATACTTTCTCGGCACAACACCCAGTATGCACAGGTATCCTCTGGCTCTTTCATATTGCCCTCTAGGAGATGGGGCTCAGAAAATCATAGGCATGCAAATACTCTGGACAATGCCATTACTACTGTCCTCTATCTCTGACCCAGGAGTCTCATAGTTTCTGCCAGTATCCTAGAGATGGAAACAGGCCTACTCATTAGCTTGAATGAAAGATATAAAACTCAGACTCTTCTCAGCTCTTACCGGGTGGTGGTCTCTGGCTGCATAAATATGTGTAGTTGAGATTCATGACCTTTGAGAAAATTGGACTTCAATAAAACTTTAAAACCAACTTTTAAAACATTCAGAGTGCAAATATTGCCCTCTTTACTAGGAAATCTAGGATCCTCATTCAACTGTATAAATAATATCTCCTAAATAATCACATGACCTACATTCATTGTTGTGAGTCTGGAAATTGGTGGCTGCCTTTGGCTATTCTCAAGATTTTCTGGCACTAACATATCTAAGGAACAAATTTGAATAGACATATATATGTAATATATATGGTACACATTATAGTGTATGATTATTATATTATCATAATATAAATTTATTGATTCAACTGCAGAGTCTTTACAAATTATAGGGTCTGTGCAGCCTTTTCCTCTTTCAAGGAAAATGAATACAGAATCATGAATATATTACTATACAAGTGAGGGGAATGTGTAACTTTATATATGAATAGTCAAGTAAGCAATAATATCATTTTCTCTTATTATCTGCATGTTATTTAGGGAATTAAAATCACACTAACATTTTCTGTATTAAACTAATAATTTGAGAAGCTAAGCTAAAGAAAAAATTGCTGTGGCATTATAATAGAAATAATAGTACCTTTCTTTTTAGATCAGATTAAGGCAGCTTGCAATGAAAAATAAAATGATATTGTTCACCGGGGAATATAGCATTAGGATTCTAATTTCATAATTTGAAAGCTTGGTCTAAATAGATAAATGATTTTAAAGCTTTCTGGCTGTGTTAAGTTTGTTGTCAAAATTACAAAGTTCCTGCTGATGCTCTTAGGAAGCAGAGTGTGTGCAACACACTGATTTGCCCCTTGTAATCGTTAGCTACAAATTACTCCTCACCATGAAAAATATAAATCAAACGTGTGCATTTTCTTTTTGATTTGGAAATGCACTTTCATGAATCACTTGTGATAGATTACAGAACAGGAACTCACAACACAGGAGAGGAGCATTTGCAGACGGGCTTACCATGTATCACTTGCTTTTTAAATGTCAGGAACATCAGGGAGGTTCTTCCTAGCAATATCTTGTCTGTCAGCTTCATGCTGGACACAAAGCATGCTTCTAATTCTGCATTTCTGAAGAAGGGTTAGCTATTTTAAAATTCCAAAACATAAGACCAGAGTTCAAGGAAAACAATCTTATGCTTTTTTTCTTCTTCAATTACATATATAGTGCATATCATAATTCTAACAGTTGAGCCAGGCATGGTGGAGCACGCTTGTAATCCCAGTACTTGGGAGGCTGAGACAGGTGGATCCAGGTTCCCAACCAACCAGAGGCCCTCCGCAACTTGGTGAGACCCTGTTTCAAAATAAAGAATAAAAAAAAATAGGGCTGGGAGTATAGCCCGGAGGTAGCATGCTCCTGAGTTCAATCCCCAGTACTGCAAAAAAAAAAAAAATAATTATTATAACAGTTGTAATACATGTTGCAATTCACATTTCATATGCAATTTCATGGCTCTTTTTTATTATAAATTTAAATTTATTTTAACCGATAAAAAGCATAGCAATTATACATATTTATGGGGTACCATGTGATGTTTTGATTGCATGTATATATTGAATAATCTTTTAATCAGGTTAAATATATCTATCTCCTCAAATATGTACCACTTCTTTATGATAAACATGCAAACGCCTTTCTTCTAGCTTTTTAAGATACAGAGTACAAATTGTTTTCTGAGTCACCATATTGTGCACACCACAACTTACTCCTTTCTAACTATATCTTAGCATCCCTTGGTCCTTCTTAATACATCCTCCTTCTTAATACAGAAAGTTTTTAAAAGTTAACCATAGATTGAAATATGGTATCATTTCTCCTTTACAAATAGGAATACTAATGTTCATGAGGCTTCAACGAGGCCCACGGCCCTGCCTCATGACTCCACATGCACCTGTGCCTACAGTCCAGCCCCTGTGACCACACGCCCTGAGACTGTCCCTTGACCATTCAGCTCCAGAGCGCAGCTCTCTCCTGGATTCTCCACCTCAGAGTACTTTTGATATGTGTCCAAAATTTTGTTAATGTTAATATATTTAATTATATAAGCTTTGCATGAGCGAATTCTTTGTGCAACAAAAGGAAAGTTGTAAGCAAGGCAAAAATTCTCTTCAGCTATGTCCAATTCCAATTCCATCATGGTCTGATTTGCGAGTGACTTTCTAGAGATCAGGAACCAAGCGACCCCAGCACCTCAGAAGCCCTGGGCTGCCTGCGGAGGCCACAACAATGGTCTGTCTTTCTCTCTACAGAATGTTGCTGCCTGTGGCCTCACCGTGCATTCTAGCATTTTACAACCTAGAAAACGAAGTGAGCCACACTGAAACTGAAATAGCTAGACCATGTCACTTTGGAACCATGTGGTTTGGGACTGCCACCCACTGTGACCACAGCGCTGAGCCCTGGTAAGAAACCCACCCATTGTAATGACATCATTGCCCTCTTCACACTTACCTCAATGAGACACGTTCTTCTATAATCCTATGAGGCTTCAGTTGCTATGTATTATTAGGAAAGGTCAGTCAGCTGAGCTGCAGGTGTTAGAAAATTCAAAATGAGAGGAAGACACAGAAAAGATCCGTCTGTTTCTCTGCAACATAACAGAGGCCTGGAGAAAATCAGGCAGTGCCTTGGAGCCTGAGGACCCGGCTTAGTAAGTGGCACTAGGCCAGCCTCAGCACAGGGCTTCTTACCACTCATGGTCTGATTAACTCCAAGGATACCAGATGCCAATAGAGTTTCCTTAGCTCTAAAAACATAAACACTTGGCTTAGTTTAAACTTGAGAATTACTTCCCAGGGTATGACAGTTCTAATTTTATAAAAGCCACCAATGTTGCCTTTCTCTCAAGTCTCTGTGTTTCTCCACTGAGTACTTATTTTCCTGGAGGTTAGTATAAAGTCAATTATGAATCCTATTCATGCTTTGGTGGGTGGGGTTTGTTTTCAAATACTGTGAAATGCCATTTGGCTT